>OZ012708.1:32994638-33089638 GCA_963942595.1 Cylloceria caligata
GATGTTTATTAGCTTTCTCAGCTATTTTATACACAGTGTTACATATTTTTCTTACATCTACACACATCTTACTTTACTGTTGACACAACATACTCCTTTAACATTCGTATAAACTGTTCTACTTTTTCGCAACCTTTCAGTTCAGTTGGCAATGCATTATATCTTTTCACTCCTTCATAGTACATACTCATTTGTGCACTTCGCGTTCTTCTAAATTGTATTACTCTATTTTCCGCTTGCCTTGTTTCCCTACCACTCTTCGTTCCTACTACTTGTAGCCGATTTTTAAATTCTTTTGGCAGTAGATTCTTCACGGCTTTAAAGATAAATGTACAGACGTTATAGTACAATCTTTGCCTTATGGACATAAATTGTACCGCGCTCAGCATATCTGCTACCTTCGTTATAGCGGTTGCATTGTAATATAACCCTCATTGCTCTGTTCTGCGCGATCTGCAGTTTCTTTAACTCTGTTTCACCCATAGCTAATAATAGTGTTGCACAATACTCAAAGTGAGGTGCTATGATTGCTTTATATATCACACATCGCGTATACGCAGATACATAATTCCCCATTCTGTTTAGAAAGCTCGTTTTTTTCCCTATTTTTTTTAACATATACTCACAGTGGTCTTTGAATCGTAGCTTGTCATCAATAATAATACCCAAATATTTTATTGACTCTACTTTCTCAAGTTTCGTTCCATCCAAACACTTCAGTACAATATTCCTACTCACGACTTTCCTTACACTGCTGACAATCATATATTTTGTTTTCTCTACATTCATTTTTAATTTATTTCTTTCCATCCACTTTTCTACTATACTCAATAACATATTCATCTTTCTCTCCACTTCCGCGCTGCTTTTTCCAGGCACATATATCACTGTGTCATCAGCAAACATTTTTATTGCACATTCCTCTGGACACAAATTAACTATATCATTTATATATATAATAAACAGCAACGGCCCTAGTACTGACGCCTGCGGTACCCCATATTCGTTGGGAATAACTTCAGACCATTTATCATTGAATCGAACCTGCTGTGTTCTATTTCTTAAGTACGTTCTGAACCACTCTAATACCCTGTCTCTAATTCCATATTGGTATAACTTGTCTAATAATATATCCCTGTCGATTGTCTCAAACGTTCTTTTTAAATCCATGAATATTACTCCTACCATTTTTCCTTCACTAATGTACACTTTCCATTTATCTACAACAGTTTGAATCGCCGTTTCACACGAATATTGCTTTCTAAATCCTGACTGATGCTCCGTTATGATGTCATTGGTTTCTAAATATCTTTCAATTTGATTTTTTACTACTAATTCGAGCACTTTTTCGTATAATGGCAACATATTAATTGGTCTGT
The DNA here is from genome assembly GCA_963942595.1 of Cylloceria caligata. NCBI lineage: Eukaryota > Metazoa > Arthropoda > Insecta > Hymenoptera > Ichneumonidae > Cylloceria > Cylloceria caligata. Next base: position 32,996,018 of record OZ012708.1, read on the forward strand.
AATGACTTGCTTTTATGGCTTTGTTTATTTTTGGGATCGGTATAATTGTAGAAGTTTTCCAGCTGTCCAGGCAACATCCCTCCCGTAGGGATCCATTTATTATTTCCACAAATTCCTCTTTTATTGCACTGAATGCCATTTTTAGTATATCACTTGATATTCCTTCTTCCGTTCCCTTCTTTTTCGGGAGTCCCATCACTATCTTCTCCAGATCCTTTATTTCAATATGATTGAAGTTTTCCATTATGCTTTTATTGTTCATCCTTATCCCTGTTATAATTCTTCTTCGGTTTGGACTTCCAGACGTATCCCGTTGTATTGAATTAACTATATTCTTTACACTTTGCACATAGAACACATTCAATTTATCAGCTATACTACCTCCCATCATGTCATTCAATGTCTCAAAATCTATATTCTCTACTTCTCTAGTACCCATTGATTCTCCTTTAATTACTTCTTTTAACGTTTTCCACATTTTTGTCGGATCCTTCTTATTATCGTCTATCATCTTTTCATAATATTCCTTCTTCTTTTCTCTTATTAATTTAACTACCGCATTCCTTTCTACTTTAAATTGCTGCCAATGCTCCTCCAAACCAGTAGTAATTGCTACTCCGTATGCCTTATCTCTTCTTCTTGCAGCTACTATTATGTCTTCTGAATACCATTTTTTTCCTTCCCATACGCTTGGAATCTTCACTATATTTCTGGGTGCAAACCTATCTAGAGCACCCACTATGTTATCAACGAGCATCCTTGCTCTTCGGCTTACTTCTACCTCTTGAACTTGTCTTGTGGTAATGCTTAACATCCGTGTAAATTTCTTCACATCAATTTTACTATAGTTTCTTGTTTTATATTCTCTATACTCATTCCTTTCCTTCCTGTTACCTAATATGACTTTCATCCATGCATGATCCGTTATCTTTGGCTCATGTTCCACCTGCACTTGTGCACACCTATTAGCAAATAATAAATCGATAGTAGTTCGACTGTCTTGCGTTATTCTTGTTGGCTTATTAACGTATTGCTTCATTCCTAGACTCAGCATTCCTGTTATCAACCTCTTTTTGTAGAACGTTTCTACCGTGACATCTATATTAAAATCACCTATTATCAAACAGTCTCCTTTTATTGTTAGCTCCTCAGTTATGTTTTCTATGTGTCTTATAAATTCAGCATCCGACGCACTTGGCGAATGATACACAATTACTATCACTCCTTTATAATGTTCGTCCTTGACCTCTATTCCAGCACACCAACAGTTTGATACTATTTTATTTATTGGTATCATATCATATTTAATATCATCTCTAATGTATAAGATTGCACCACCTGTATTTCTATTCTCCGCATCACATCTGACTGCACTATAGCCCGGCATATACACTTCTCTGTCACCAATTTCAGCTGTCACTCTGGTCTCTGATAACGCTATGAATGCGGGTTTCATTTTATCCACTATTTGGTATCGTATTTCATCCTTATGTGCTATCAGACTTTGTGCATTTGTATACCATAGCATTTCCTCCTTCAGTAATTGCTAATCGTCCCATCCTGCTCTCCTCTTCTCTTCTTGGATTGCTCTTTTGTACGTTGGGCATTCCCGATCTAATGCATCATGTTCTATGTTTATCTCTAAGTTGTATGCTTGGTTTTTAAACATGCAGTTTATGCACTTGTTTTTCGTCGCTGTACATTTACTCGTTTCGTGATTTCCCGCACATTTATGGCATGTTTCCTCTTTTGTGCAGTTCTTGGCTATATGATAGTAGCCCCAATATTTATAGCATCGCTTCACATTGACGTGGTTGTAAACCGGACATTTTCTCCAACCCACGCTGATCTTACCTTTGTTCAGTATCTCTTGGTGGGTTCCTTCATCCACTATTATTATTACTGATCCTTCATGTCTCTCTTTTTTGTTTATTCTTTTAACAATTTTCATCTCCCTTCCTTCCTTTTCTTCCATTGCATTCTGTTTCTTTATTGTTTCAACCAGCTCATCATCCGCCAGCTCTAGTTCGTCCACTTCCATGTTAACAATCTTAATTTTTGGTTTTTGTTGCTTTGTTTCCATAACTTTAAATCCCTCGCCCATTTTCTCTTGTACTATGGTCTTTAGCTTTTCTATTTCTTCAGTCGTTTCACAGCCCAAAATCACAGTTCCATTACTGCCTTTCTTTAACCTTGTTACTCCCACAGCCATGTTTTTTATGTCTATCTTTTCTTTGATCTTCTTTTTCGTGGCCTCACTTTCTTGTTGTTCGTTAGGCTTAATAATTATAACCGTCTCCTTTTTCTTTTCTTTGACTGCTCTACTATAGGTTCTTGTTACTTCCCTTGTTGTACCTAGAACTCGTCCTTGTATCATCTTTTTTATTTCTTCCATTTCGATTTTCATGCCCTCCAATTCTTCTTGTACTATTTCCTTAATTATCATCCTAACTTCATTCTCGCATGCAACTTCGTCCTTTATTTCTTTCACATTTTTCACCAACCAGTCTATTTTTCAACGTGTCAACGTCTTTTGGCTTTCGTCAACTACGAATTTATCGAATGGACCGTTACATGGCACTAGTTCTCTGTTTTTATCGTACACCTTATGCACTTTATGTAGAGAGAGAGAGAGAGAGATTGTTTTATTATGCCTTGGCAAGCCCTTGGCAAATATTAATGACAATATATAATAATATTTTAATGAGAAATCTGAATAAAACAATAAGAATCTTATAATAATAAACTTAAAAATAATTCTAAAAATTTTATAAATTCTAAAAATAAAAGTAATAATAAAAATAAAGATCAGACTAAGACTAGGACTAACTTATAGGTACCGGATTAACTGTACAGAATTTTCGTATTAGATGGTATATATATATTGCTCTCACTATACTACCGTAAACAAAAAAATTAAAATAAAAACTAATTTACAAACTAATTTACATCAATACGGTTAAAAAGGTGAGTATAGAGACGAATCTTACACTGATCTGGACTGAAAGTAGAAGTGATATGGGATGGTACGGTCTCCCAAAAATAGATGCCAGAGAGAGAAAATGCATTTCATAAGTGGTTGTGCAATGCATTGGCACAGAAAAAGTCGGTCGCGGTTTCCTCAGCTGACGTTCAGGAGTATCACTCCGGTGATTGAACCGATCCAATAAATATGTTGGTGCTTTTTGATGAATAATGTTATACATTGAAATGCCAAAAATATATAGACGTCGCGTTTTAACTATAAGCCAGCCAAGTTGTCGCCTGTACGGAGTGATATGAGTATCGCATCGAAGATCGATAACAAAACGTATACAGTAATTAATGAGACGTTCTAATTTTTAATTCAATTCCTCAGTCAGATTGTGATAAACTAAGCAGCAGTAGTCTAATAGCGGAAAAATTAAGGAAATTATCAATGAAGATCTTAATTCTTGAGAAAGAGCCATACGATGAAATTTTAACCTATAGACAGCAAAGTGTACTTTTTGAGAGATATGTAAAACATGAGATTTCCAAGATAAATTACAGAGCATGATCACTCCTAGGTTCCTAGCTTCACTAACGAATGGAATATGCACCCCGTTTAAAGAAACCGGTGGTAACATTGAAAAATCGAATTCGCGTGTATACGCATTGCTACCAAATATAAGGACTTTCGATTTGGCGATGTTTAACTTTAGACCATTTGAAACTGCGAAGTTGGCAATAGATTGAACGTCTTCGGTAATCAACCTTATATCGTCATTTATTTGAGACGGGAGGCAACTTAGATATATTTGCGTATCGTCAGTCAATATCATGTGCTGTGAGTATTGAAGTGCAGTGCTCATGTCATTAATATATAGAGAGAAAAGAAGAGGACCTATGACGAGACCTTGCGGTGCGCCCGCTCTCTCTCTCTCTCTCTCTCTCTCTCTCTCTCTCTCTCTCTCTCTCTCTCTCTCTCTCTCTCTCTCTCTCTCTTTTACCGTGAGTACACATCAACGTCTGATTTTTTCGCTCCTTCTTTCTTGGCACGATTCTGCTCCATTCTGCCCGTGGGGCGTTTTGTTTCCGGACATAAGCACGCACTAATTTGCTTTTCATCGAATACAATTAGAAATTCACTGATTAACAAATGTACACTGACAAAACTCGATGAAAAGTTTGATGGATTTTTCGATTTCTCATGGGAACACTGATTTTTCGCTGAGCCGATCTCAAGGTCTTGTACACTGCACATGTGCTCTTTCTCTCTTGAACCCACGGCACATCATCTATCGCGCAAGTTTGTTGTCATCGCTCGAACTCATTACTTCACCGCTACACCACTGACGCCACTGAAGCGGTTATCGTCGACAGCATTCTACCGTCTGCTCCCAGCACGCATACGCATCTCATAGTCTTGTAGGACTATCGCAGAGTCTATGTGGTGGTGTTTACCTCAGGTATTTTGATCTGCGCTCTCGCATGTACATACTGACTCTGTAATATTGTGTACATCTTTCGAACTCTTTCTCCTACACTATAGAATGATAAATTATATACAATCATCGCGCCGTTCTGACTTCAAACGTTAATTTATTTTATAACAGCTGATTGTTAGATGTGCAATTGTCGATCTTATTTATCCGCATGTCGAATTTAAATTTAAAGTGCAATAAATGCAAAAAGCTATTGCTAATAATAGGGTTTCGTGCATAACTTGCTCCAAATCATTTCACTCACGTTGTGGCAGAACATATCTTTCATTTAGATCAGCTAATGCTTGTTGCGTCTTAAATCTATTTAAAATGCCCAATTTAACACGTTCGCCGTCGTCGTCACCACTTGTATTATCTTCAATGTCTTCCTCTACCAGTACGCTTATCTCTCAGCAGCTGACACACCAGAGTACACAATTAAACCATGATTCGTCAGCTGATTTGTTAGCTGCTGAATCTGCTGTTACATCGCGACCGCCCATTGCTCAACATCTGAATCCCCATGTGTCAGGAAGAGATTTATTACTTGCCTTAAATAAAAATCTTAGTGCCTTTATTGCTGAACAAACTGCAGTCAATATCGATGATACAGCAAAACTCACTTGTATTGAAAAGCATATAAGTATACTCAAGGCCCATGATGAAAGAATTGCACATCTTGAAGCAAATTACGCGCAATTATTACAGCAAAATATTGATCTACCACATGAGCTTCATTCGACTAAGGCTAGTAACGCAGTTCCACTCTCTACTGAAATCACAGTATCTGGTGTGCCTTTAGTAATAAGTGATTCTGCGGAGCAAGTAGTGGACAAAGTTTTCAAGGCCCTTGGTATACCGAACCTCCTAAGCGATGTTCTTGAAATTCGAAGTCTCGACAAAAAGAAATATCGTCCACTTCAAAATCTTTCGTAATCACGCTCAAATCGCACCAAGCCAGAGCACATTATCAAAATAAAGAGAGTTAAGAAAAATTTGACTCTAAGAGAAGTGTTTGGCCTTGATCAACATGGGCTCGTCTATGTTAATGAGTTTCTTCCACCCGCACTCTATCATCTACTACGTCTCGTAAAACCTCGTGCTTCTGAACGTAAAATTATAAATACGTATGGTCCCGTTCTGGTTCCATATTTGGTGCGGAAGAACGATAGTCAGACACCAATCATTGTTTCAACTGAGGCTAATCTAGATAAACTGATCTGACTGTCGTCAAATAGTCAAAATTACTTACCCCTCTCACACTCAATATCGCATTTGAAAATAGCTCAGTTGAATGTTAATTCCTTACGAGGGCATATGGAACTAATTCAATCATCCATACTCGAGCGCAAATTTCATATTATCTCGTTGAGTGAAACGTGGCTCCATTCGTTTGTATCTGATAACTTGTTACGGGCACAATGATATTTCCTCATTCGCAACGATCGTGAAGAAAAAGAAGGTGGAGGAGTTGCTTGCTTCATAAGTCCCTAAAAGCGAAAGTATTAATAGCATCATGAAGTCAATATTCAAATGCTCCTGAATATATAATTATCGAAATTACTGGATCAAACGCCAAGAAGCTTCTTTTTGCCTCAGTATACAGACCACCAAAAGTATCAATGCTAGGGAATTTTGTCGAAGCTTTATGTAATTTCTCTCACAACTATGAAAATATTATAATAGCAGGTGATCTTAATTGTAATTCAGCTAGTAATTATTATGAATCAATTTATCTACGCCAATTAGCCTTCTCCCTTTCACTACACATTGTTGAATTCGCTACAACCCACCACACGGCGACTTCGGATTCCCGGATAGATGTATTCCTAATCGATAGTGAAAAAAAAAACTATCTTATCTTAATCCAAGGCTCAGTTTATAGGTGGACATGACCTATTAGGACTACATTATGTCTTTGAGGTTGAACCTACAATTAAGCATAACGTTACACTGCGAGTCCACAATAATTTCAAGGATAGAGGCTTTCTGAATTTTTTATCGAGTAAATTTAATTCTTCGGGACTTATTGATTTTAACTCGAGATTCAGCTCCAATTCGAGTGAAAATTCGGGTACAATACCTGATGATATAAACACGATAGTTGATCTATTGTCTGGAGCATTTTTAGAGTCTCTGAATAAATGTGCGCCATTACGCACTTTCTGTGTTCGTCGCCCTCCGGCACCCTGGCTCACACAAAATTTAAGAGAACGCATAGCTCAGCGAAATTAGCTGTATACGCGCGCACGGCGATCTGGAAGCGTACTAGACCTTGCGATCTTTAGGGAGTATAGAGACAGACTTAGAAATGACTTAAGCTATGCGAAAAATGAGTACCATCTTCAGAGATTGTCAACCATAACAGATCCGAATAAATTGTGGAAAGAGCTGGCAACTCTTGGTTTAGCCAAGTCGTCTTTTGCATCTCCACTCAATTTCTTTCAACCAGATGAGCTTAATTCGTTTTATTCTGCTGTATCCAGCCAATTACCACCTTGTTCATACGATGAGTTTCGCACGATAAGTTTATTAATTCAACCAGATCGCCTATTATTCAACTTTGGGGAAATCGCGTCCAACCAAGTACGATTCATTATCTCTACCAACTCTAGTTCAAAATCATATGCAGCTGGTCCAGATGGAATTTCTTTGTTCCTAATAAACAAGTCTATTGAGGTTTCGTGCTCATTGCTAACAGCTATTTTCAACCATTCTTTGCAGTCATCTAAGTTCCCTCAGTGTTGGAAAAAAGCTTTTCTTCGACCGTTATCTAAGATTAAAACATCGCTTTCTCCGTCTGATACTAGGCCGATAGCCAACCTTAGTGAACTTTCGAAGGTGCTTGAGAGATTGGTTCATAAGCAGATCACTGACTGGATTGAACTGAACCAAGTTTTTGATCCACGCCAATCAGGTCATCGTAAGGGCCACAGTACTGAATCAGCATTACTACGTGTGTGTGACGACGTGAGGTGCAATACGGATGAAAGGCGTATTACCATTCTCATCCTATTTGATTTTAGTAAGGCATTTGACGCGGTACCACACGTTCAACTTCTTGCGAAATTAAAAAAGTGGGCCTTGCGGAACCAGTTCTTGATTGGATTTTTTCATATTTGACTGGAAGAACTCAAAAAGTAATTGATGGCCATGGGACTTCCTCCTCTTGGTTACCTACTACAGCGGGCGTACCGCAAGGTTCCGTCCTAGGTGCTCTTCTTTTCTGTTGTGAGACATCTTGTTTACTCACTTATACGTTATTATTTTAAGTGCTGCAATTGGTCTGAATAGTGGGGGTATCTGCAACACTGATGCAGAGTTTAACACGGTGATAGCGGAACTGGTTGCGCTACGCAGATGAATCAGTCATTTTTTAATGTTCGATCATGCGCATTTATACCCAAAAACCTAAAACGTAAAAAACGGTGCAGTTGAATCCACCCTCGACTATATATTATAATATTGTCTCGTTTCATATAATATTCTTCTTCAATCTGACGTCTTCAAGTGACAAAAAAGGCAGCTACCGCTTACAAGTTTATGAATGTTCTTTTCTGAAATTCAGAGTCAAGAAAACAACGTTAGATTGCAATGATTTGAAATCTGCATCTGCCTACTTTGTATACGATAAGAAATTGCTCAAATTTCGATGGACTTGTCACGTATTTATACTAACTCTAAATGTAAATTTCAATTCAGTTGGAGCAGTGGAACAAATGAAATAATTCTTTCTCCATTATTATTTAATAAACTAATATACAAACTGGGGCAGGACTTTTTGTGCATAAAAAGGGTGAAATTCATGGTACCTTATTGATGTTTATATAAATTCGACGCAGAAATTAAAAGCATCTGGGATATCCGATGTGACGACAATTTACGTACTCATATGTCAATACACGACTTCACAGTCTAGCGAGCGTGATATTGATAGAAGTACTAGTGACTGCGAGGGAAATGAGGCAGGCGATCGGTCGACTGCTGGTCACGATTCAGCCGTGCTGATACAGTACATTGTGGACGTGAAGATGCATAAAACGGGGTCTGATGTGGCCGTAGCAGCTTGAACAGCAGTAGCGGCGCACTTTCGATCGTTGGAATCGTAGCCAGTTCGTAATGAAAGGTGAGCGGAATTGAACCCCCTAGAGCTGGCAGTCATAAAGCCGGAGCCCTAAGTGAATATAATTACAGGATTGAGGGGATGGTGAGAGGTCACGGCTCACGTGGCGGTACCGAGCGACGAGAGGAAAGGGCGCCCGATTCGCGGACGACAGCAACATTCACGTCGGTGTACGTGGCACTGTTACACTTACTGAGAAAAGGAAACGAGAAGGGTGACGTAATCAAAGGGTGGATATGGACACGCTGGAGTGAGTTGACGCGGGTGAAGGTGCTTGTGTTACCATCAGGTGGAGGAGGTTAACCTAGCGAATTATCATTCAGCCAGGCGCGAGCGAGTGTCTGACGCAACTGGACCGCAACAACTGGATACCACTGTTGAGTTTTCGGGCTTCAGCGAGAGCAGTAGTAACACTACAGAGCTGCGAGAACTGCATTGCGGAGTACTAGCAGCCCCAACAGGCAGAGCCTGTAGTTTCGTCATTAGACGGCTAGTAGCGTCTCTGACGATAGCCGACGAGCTCGATAGGATTATTGGCTAGCATTGCCAATGGACATCACTTGTATGCAAATGCTTCACGGAATTAGGCTGTGTGTCACAAGCTGCTTTAGATACTAACTGTGTATCGCCGGCTATGATCAATGAGACACGATGTGTGGTCAATTTACATGTATGACTGGATAGCCTTGCAGGCGCACTGTTCGTGGGAACAGGAAACTCAACACTTCTACTGACTCAAGCAATGCTTCGAATCTAGGCAATTGAAAATATAATATATACTTGAACAAATATTTTTTATTTCCCTGTGATACCATATACAATTATGATTACTCAATTAACATAGAGGCCTGTTGTGCACTATGTATCATGTGGAAATGAGTTTTAAAATCGAAAATAGCGGTATTTTTCAAACATACTGAAAGTTACTTATTTAAACTCAATGACCATGCTAACTGGCAAATCTGTGTTCTATATTACAGAGTTTATTATGATGATGCTTATAACAGAAAATTTGGCATTCTTTATGTTATACTGCCCAAAATGCTTCCTTGTAAACTGTAACAATTGAGCGTAAAATATGAGCGCGATTGCATGACACCAATCCGTGCCGCATTGTTCTTCAAGATTACTATTGATTTGGGTTTTGCGACATCTCTAGCCTTAGCCGTTGTGAGTAGTAAGAGCACCCTGCGAGCACTCGTTGGAGGGCTCCGCCCCTATACTACCTATAATGGTAATCATGGGTGGTATTCTTAACATATTTTAACTGTTGCATATTCATTCATCGGCCAATTTCAGCTTTCGATGTAAGTCGTACTGCTTAGGTTTGATTTAGCGTGCGATAATAAATGATAACCAAATGTTTCAATTAGGTGCCAATGTTTATGTACGAATCATTCATTAAATTTAAGTTCCGATTACAACATCGTTAAGCATAATCGGTGCAGAACTGTCAGTCTCATCAACGAGAACATGTGTCAATACCCCTGTATCCATTTTTCAACTAATCACAGCCTTCGATGCGATTCGTACTGCAGATGTACTTTATTTATTATCACGTACACTAATTAAGAATCACCAAATGTTTCAATTAGCCTACCAATGTTAAGCGAATCTTCCTCCTTCAGTTTAGACCTAGCAAATTCGGTTAAGATTTACAAGTCTGATTCATCAGAACGTGAGTCGTCAACCCCTTATCGATATATTTAAAAATTTACAGTTAAGTTTATTGTGTGTTAAATAATAATAAAGTATAACTACTGAAAGTATTATATTATTATTATAGTATTAACAGCAGTAAGATTCCTGCTTGAACAAAGTTTGGTTAGTTTTATGTTTATATATTTCGTTTCTTTGATATTTTTTTCTCACTACCACAAAAAAAGTATTTAGAATTAGTGAGTAAAAAAAATTAATAAAGGATATGTATATATTTTGTATTATAATGCTATTCAATGGTATAATACTTTTTATGATAAAAGAAAGTGCCTGAGTTGAAAACCTAATTATTAGGTTATGTTTTCACATGTTTTTTTTTAAATTCAAATACAAATTGTTTTTGAGTAAAATTTCATACAACAATTATTTAATGGGTTTCAAATTTTAGACTTATTTTTTATATGAAGATGAAGAAAAACTACGAAAAAATTGATTCACGCGTTTCTAAATGATAAGTCTAAACGCGAATAAGCCAAAAAAGGACATATAAATTTAGTAATACAATTTATATGCTTATATTTACTTGGATGGATCAAAATGTGCGGGATAGTTTAATGTTATTATGTCAGAAAATGCGATACGAGAGCAACAATTTTGGTTAGTATTTGCTGAGTTCTGACTTCGTAAGTACATAAAATCACTGTTTTGGTAAAATAAACCTTATTTTTGCAGGTAAAGAGAGAGTTCAAGGTAGATTATTAGTATTAGTCTGCAGGCGTTCATGAGGATGAAGTAATCTACCTAAAGATAATAAAATTAGTTTGATAGATCCTAAAATATGAGTCCATATGAACGTCCCAGAGGCGAAGAAGACAACCGTCATAAGGCGTTTTTTATCGTATTCGAGAATGCGTTTCTGAGAAGCTTCATCAGTACTAAAAAAATATTTTAGGTCTCAATTATAGCGTTATTAGTATACGAGAAGTTATCAAGACAAGCATTTCTTTGAGGGATCACAGAGCATCCTCTATGAATAGGTATATGGATCAATCTTAGTTTTCTAATAGAAAAAGCTTCGTGCGAAACACAGGAAAATTAAGAAGCAATTTTCGGGGTTTCACTGTGCAGGTTTGCTTATATACTGTATGCACCAGATACACTTCGTAATGCCAAAATTATGAGAGGAAGAATAATGACAGATAGAAAATAACTCAAAACTTCACATATTTTTTGTCGATACACTAATTGTTGGAAAAAGTTGCGCTGAGTAAAGAAGAGCAGCTGCTTCACTAGTATTGCAAGTAGCAGTTTACTAGTAGATTACCACCAATACTTTTTTTTTAATATAAAAACCGATAAAATCTGAACCGTTTATCGATTCTAGACCAGTCCAATGCCAAATATCTTTGGCTTTATTTGTATGCAACTTTTTAGCCCGATAAGCTAAATTTGGATAAGTTATAGAAATAAGCACGTTTTTAGAGAAATTTAAAACCTTAGAAAATTTCTATTGCTGTAAAAATTGGTAATAAAGTTATACTGTATATAAGAAAGCAGTAACTTGAATTTTATACGAAATTTTGGTTCGAAAGATGTAAAAGTTTCTAAGTCACCTTCCTAAGTAACCTTCAGGAATACATTTTGTCTGACAAACTCATGATTTGTAAGATAATATCTTAACTTCGGTTTTCCATAGAATATCAGTCAAAATTATGTACTAATAAATGAGATAAATTTTTCCTATTCACCCTCTTTATTTACATTTTCATTAATATTTCAGTAATTGAAATTCTCGTAAATGATTTTTTATTGTGAGCATATTTGCACACAAATATTCAACGCGATATCACGACATTTGCGCGGCATATAGCGCAAACAATATTTTCTTTATTCAAAATGCTATACAATTTTAACCTCTTGACCGATTTAAACCAAAATTCATCGCACTTGTTTACGTAATTTCAGTCCAATATTAGAAACTTGAAAAAAATATGTACGTCTCAGTTTTTACTTACGTAATCTCAGCTCATAATTTTCTCATCGCGGTTGCTACTCGCATCGAACTACTAGTGTGAATATCTATTTATTATTATAACTAGGGTTTGGTACGACTCGGGTGCTACGCGCCTGCGTCATCTAACATTTGATCGCTTCTGACCCTATCATTGATCCACCTGAGGTTTAAAATTTGTAATCTCTTGACACTTAACTTGAAATATCCCGTCCATTTTGACTCTTGATATGGAGTGTACGTTTTTGGCTCTTGACATAGACCGCTTTGTACATTGTTTACAGTTGATATGGAATGGTCTATAATTCGGGGGCATCTGTTAAGGAAATTTAGAAAACTCTGGGTCTTGGATGGTTGGGAGGTTGTTAAGAGGACTTACAATAACAAGGGCTTAGAAGTCTCTCATACACCAAAAAATTTTCTCGATCAACCTACACGGTGGTGGATTTGGCGACGATATGTAAATTATCAGCATCAGCACGATTCGTGCACTCTGGAACCTTTTGTAAATAGTGAGACGTACTGGCTAGCTGAAAACACGCGGTGCACACACCAAGTCACCGCTACCGCGCGTTACGTACACCAAGTAAGGTCGGCCTATACTCGGCCACCAACGACGCTCGGTACACACACAACAATGCGCCGCTACCGAGCGTCACTCACACCATTAGGCCGGTACGTCGAAGACGAAGTCCCGTTATTCGTTCGAAAAGCACCGGTAGAAAATTAAAAACCAACGACCGATTTCAAAAAGTACCAAGGCTACCGGTGGGCTACAGGAAGATGGGCTACAGGACCGCCACCAACTATAGTTATACCGAAAGCATGGGCCAACTGGAGGGGATTCTGGTATAAAAAGACCAGAATTTCGGCATTCGTGGAACAGTTTTGTTCGCAGGTCCCGCCAACGCAGAAGTCTAGCTACCAGGAAGGAAGAATGAACGAGCCCTTGCTAGGTGCAGCCGCACTAATATCTGGAGAGCCCAGCTGTAGAACCTAACACACATCTTTGACGGGAAGCAGCTGAGTCGGTGCTGCGTTCGAGGCCGACGCACCGCAGATCCAAACATAAACAAAGCGGTCTCTCTCCCTCTGGTAGCCAAGGATCAAGCAAACTCAACAGTCTACTCTCTCTGACACGAAATGCTCTTCGCAATATTTTAAATAACGAAGATATAAAATCTTCATATTAAAGACCAGAGAATTATAGTAGCAATTCAATAGGGATATAAATCAAATATAGAATAAAGGAAAGATATAAAAAGGCAATAAATGCACAGGGTACGGTCCTGATATACCTAGTAGCTGCGCATGCACTCAGAGTGCATCCCACTGACGCCAGATCGTGGCGGCGGTCGGGTGGACGCGCAAGTCAACCTATAAAAAATTATTATATCAGCAGGAAACTCCACGCCCACCAACGGGTCTGTAGCGAGTATAGAACAACTTAGTGGTAGACACAAGGCTAGTCTCGATTCTATGAGCAGCGGCCGGCTAGTTACCGACGGTACGCATGCTAGATAGCTTCCCCACGAAGGGTAGATAGATTTATCGATCGACGCTTAACTTCATTATTATAAATTATATTATTAATTAACGAATACTTTTGGCATTATATCAGTATCAACGACTTGTCTCATATCAAAGAGCGTATTATTAGCAGAATACTATCTTGTTATTATGATATCTATTACCGACCAGAACATATTTCTATTCTCATAAATTCTCTAAAATTCACCAGCGTACACGATTATATGTACATGCACTCGAGTGCCCGGGAATAATCGATTGTAAGGCGCAAGGTAGCCATAAGACCAAGAGAAAAAGGTTCGATAATTAGATTTCATATTTATTTCTTCTTCTGATGTATCACACAATATTTATCTGTTTCTTTGAATAAACCCTACTTTTACCTACTACAAAAGCCTAAAATTACTTTCCTTCCTGCTTGAGTCCGAACAAGCCCTTTAAGGGTAATGTTAACGCTTAATACCGTTACAATAGTAAACACCAAAAGCAATAATGTTTTTTCATATCTAATGCGAATTTTAGTATCAAACAATTTTTGACAACTACTTTGATTTATATTTTCGCAACTATTTCTCCGTCAAGTGAGATTATTCTTTTTTTCCGTTATTGATAGAATTATTTTCGAAAAATAATGCATTTTCTTGTTTGAAAGATTGAGATATTGAGTCCGATTTTAACTTTACGATAGTAGATATTGTATTCGCATTTAAAATTTAAAGCGTGAAAAAGAATAATGCTACTGAACCTACTCATGACATAGCATTGTGCTAAATTGATCTTGAATTATTGTCACTGCAGGCGTTTCATCAAATGACTACTTTATGGAGGGTCCAGCGGATTATGGTAGTCGAATGACAACCTTTTTGCCATTCCTGAATACGACGCGCAGAAAATCGAATTTATCCTGGATATCATGAAATATTAATTATACTGACCTCGTGCATGATCACAACAAAGTGATGTAGTCTTTTTCATCTATATTTTATTTATGAGAGCACACATAGATGGTCATTCAACTATTGTTTCAACCTATGCTGTTAAATTCTCATCGATTATTCACTTGGAGGAAATTTGTTTGTTACCATCTATATCTTGTTTATATCGATCGCTAAACTGGCAAAATACAAGTGAAAATACAGGTGAAATGTGAATCTGGTGAGAACGAGCTTTAAGAGATAGTGAATGTTAATAAGTTGTCAGAGGGTGAAAAGTGAGGATTTTATGAGGTAGTTGGGTATATAGGCAAAATGGCCAGGACGTAACAGTAAAAAAATATAATTTATAATAAATAATATTTATATTTGCATGTTGCCCATTTTTCCGTTCCTCGATCCTATTAACAATTTGCCATAAACTTTAAAATTATCAGCGACTGTATATTGGAGCATCATAGTGAGGTTATGTCGATCAGCAGACGACATCCGAACTCGTACGATTTGCGAGGTTGGCGCATTTACCAATTTAACTTGGAATAAACCTCATAATAACCCGTCAAAGCTAGGAAGACCTTTACTTTTTTGATCGTTCAAAGCGATCAAGTGTGGATTTTTTTGAAAGATTGAAAATGGTTCAATCTACATTATAAACCCGCTATCTGCACCTAATATTTCGTTTCCATGGCTATAAGTCACAATAAACATATCGCCTGTCGCGCTTTTCCATAAGAACCCGTGCTTTAACAAGCCAATTTTTATTTCGAATATCTCGAACTCTATACAGTAAAATCGGTCCTGACTTTTCCTAGGCATTAAAGACGTCCCATTCTTAGGCATATATCAATCGTGTAACAAAATTTGTTAAAACGGTAATCGCTGGAGCTTCCTTAACGCTAGGTTTTCATACACGCATCAGCGACAAGTGAGGCTGGTTTCACAATATTTATTCTACATAAAGCTGTCGATATAAGATATCTCCAACCGCACTTTACTTTTGGACAAATGTAGTCGTGTTTTCTGTTGAGCTAGTCCAATAGGATGGCATAATTTACGGTTGATTGTTTCAACCGTAAATTGTTGTTGATTGTTTCGGTTCTCTCTTGAAGGTAATTAATGTGGATTATGTCACGTGCATCCCAAAAAACTGACACCATGACCTTCTTGGCCGACAGACGCACGTTAGCTTTCTTCGGCGCCGATTCGCCCGGAGAAACCCATTGCTTCGACTGCTGCTCGGTCTGCGGTATGTCGTGATACATGCATGTTTCGTCCATAGTTATGAAACGGCACAAAAACTCGTCCTGATTGCAATTGAACAACGCTAAATACTCCTTCGAAATTATCACACGATTGCGTTTGTGGTCAAATGGGAGCAAACGCGGCACCCATCTTGTGGATAGCTTTCTCATACACTTAACCTCGTAACATTTAACAAGCTTGAAATACATGACTTTAATCTATTAGCTATCTCTCCTGCACTCAAGATGAAGTCGTCGGTATTACACACTTCTATAATCCTTCGTAACTTCCATAAGACTACCATAAGCTTCGAGCAATGTCATTAATACAGAGTTTGATGGTCATATTGCTTTTTACTGTTATTGCAGCGTTTACACAGCCACGTGTATAATAGATATTTGTAAGTAACGGGGGTCATTTAAAAAATGTCCGGCCTCATCGACAAAAAGTAACTGTAGAACAAAATCTCAAGTCATTTTGATCATTACATTGTCTATGGCTGTTGAGGATTGCCTTGCCTGGTGATTTTGAATCTAAAATATATCGAAAGAGGATGAGTTTTTACTGACGACAGGTGCGAACTAACCAGACTAAAGATTTTTGTAGAATAAGTAGTCTTTATTCCACCTTGACTCAATTTACTATAGAAAAATACATAAAATGAATAAAGGAAAGAATTTAAAGTGAATTTAATGAGCTGCGCTTACAATTATATTAATTGCGTGCCGAGATATGTGAGGTGAAATGTGAAGCAGTCCATGCTGCAAAGCACGCCACGAGGTGAGACCTCTGAAGATGCACAAATTGAGATTTCCCCACCTCATCGAGTTTGAATTTATCTAAAGTATGACGATACACGCTTACCGAGTATTTTGAGTCCTGTTGAGCACTTTTGAATTGAGTAGATCCTAAGTAAAGCGGTGAAAAAGTCTGAAGTGAGAGCAGTGGTTGTAGCTGTTTATGCGGTTTTCACGAGTATCGAAACATCTCAAGATGGCTGAGCACTATGAGAGCGTCGTTGCGAGACGCCGCAGTCAAGCGAGAGACCGATGATAGTCTCTCGCTTAAGTAGCATGCCTACGAAGCACTGTATTGGCTGTTCGAACGACAGCCGAACGCATTACAACACCAGTAGCAACGAGTCAACGATTATCGATCGCCGTGCGTCAGCTGATTTCCCAACATTTCTGCCCGCCATCAGCAACGGGGTGACTGATTATTCTCATTCGGTTGATCGATGGGTGAGACGGGCTGAAGAGCTAACTTTAAGATGGGTCTGGTGAGTGTAGTCATAGCAGTCCGGAGTGTCACCATCCTTGTGAGCCCACCCTTGCCTGGATGCAATGTTGTGACCCGTGCAAGTGGCCACTTACACGGGGGAAAGGGCTCATCCGTGAGCAGAACCAAAGAGCCGACTTTAACGCTGTTGTTGGGGTGATGCCATTTTGAAATGGACTGATGCCGTTATAAATAATGAGCAGACCATTGACGCTAAAATTGCTGCACCTTTTGCTGCAACAATTGCCATTTTGAGAGTCGTGAGATTTCCAAATGCTCTTAGGTTGGCTCTGGGACTGTTGCGAGTGCTGCACTAATAAGAAAATGTCCAAGTGTCAGAGCTGATGAGTCTTTGGGGTCATCACTGAGTGGTTCCAGAGACCGTGAGTTGAGTATCGCCTCGATTTGGGCCAGCAGTGTGGTGAGCTCCTCAAAAGTGAGTGCAGTGTTGCCCACTGCCCGTCGAAGGTGAAATTTTGCTTGACCGACAATGGCAATTAAGAGCTGAGAGTGAAGAAGTAGAATGTCAGAATGCCTTCCTTGGAATGTGAGCGCTGATTGACCGAGACGACCTCCAACTCTGATTATACCCTCCTGGTCGATAAAAGCTGTTAGACAACTGAAGGAATGAGAGGATGGCAGAAAAGAGCCTGACTGCAGCACTTTAAATTCGTGTTTAAAAAACACCGCTTGAGTTGCTTTCGCCCAGAAGACGTTGGCTGTAGCTATCTCTTGCGCCGTGAGTAGAGCTGTTCCAGCCAATTCTAACCTCCTACTCATTCTGGCCACTACCCTGAAACAAAATGAGGTGAGACGACACGGCTTAGTGAGAGATGAGTACGATTGTTTAAGATCCCAATGATACTCAGGCGTCAGAGTTGCAGGGAGGAGAACTACCCCCGGTCGGGCATCCATATTGCTCAAGTCTTAATGCGCAGTAGATGTTGTTGGCCAAAAATCAACAGGCGACACCATCCATGATTGACCTGGCCACCACAGCTGATGAGAAGCCTGTTGAGATGTTGAGGTACCCTCTGAGGCACAATCTGCTGGATTTCTTGTGCCTGACACGTGACGCCATTGAGCTTTGGGAGCGCGTTCCTGAATTTGAGCTACTCTGTTTCGGACATAATCTTTCCACCGTGCTGGATGAGCTTTGATCCACATGAGAGTTACCAACAAGTCCGTCCACAGGTGAGTTTATGAGATTTCGACCTTGACCGTGGCTTGAACGTATGCAATTAATTTTGCAAGTAACAGCGCAGCTGTCAGTTCTAGCCGTGGTATGGTGAGCTTCTTGAGTGGTGCCACCCGGGTTTTTGAGCAGACTAGTGAAGTCATCTTTCCTGTGGATGATAAGTTGACAGTGATATAAATCACTGCAGCCATGGCTAATGAGATGCATCAGAGAAACCATGCAAATCCACTGTTGAGTCGCTCCATGTGTTGAACCACCGAGGAATTGAGACTCTGGCCAGATAAGTGAGATCTTCTCTGATTGCAATTCATCGAGATAAGACCGGGGATAGCAGTGGATCATCCCAGTTAAGCTTGTGAAGCCAGAGCTCTTGCAAGCGTATTTTGGCTCTGATCACAATTGATAAGACAAAACCAAGCGGATCAAAGAGTTGAGCCACCTCGGAAAGAACGAGACGTTTGTTGAAAATTTCCTGAGTTGAGTTGAACCTCGATGAGAATGTAAACTTGTCCTCGTGAGGAAGCCACGTCAATCCGAGAATTTTTGTCTCGCAGTCGTCCATTGAAATAGATAAGCTTAACGGTGATGTCGAGATACTGGCAAGGACCTTGAGGTCCGACGAGAGCCACTTGGCGAGTGGAAACCCGCCCGGCATGTACAAGTCCTTGAGTAGTTCCGCCGCTCCGAAGATGTCATCCACGTACCCGCCAATTGTGATGGCTAGCACAGCAAGTGGAAACCGATGGCCTTCATCCTCGGTAAGCTGAATGAGAGTAGGACTGCAAGAAAGGAGCAACCTTTGTACAATATGTCACAGTTGTTAGGTAGTATGGCACTGCATTGAGATGATCATCCTTCCACAAAATTCGTTGAAGATTCTAATCCTCTTAATGAATGCGAATTTGACGATACATTTTCGTAACGTCGGTGGCGAAGATGTGTCTGCAGTGACGGATCCAAAGGAGCACGTCCGAAATATTGAGCAACGGATTAGGGCCAGTGTGCATGATGTCATTGAGAGACTGTCCAGATGATGTGGTGCTAGAGCCATTAAATATCACTCGTAGTTTGGTGGTGACTCTGTCTGGCCTGAGAATACCGTAATGAGGCAGATAGCACTTTGTCTCTCTTGATGAAGATGTTAAACCCTTCACCATGTGACCAAGTTGTTCATATTCGTCCATGAATTGAGAGCAGAGCTGACCGTATTCCGCATTCTTTGAGATTTCCCGTATGATGTGTTGCAGACACCGATGCGCTTTTGAATATGAGCTGCCCAGATTTGCAGGCGACGGAGTGAGAGGAAGCCGAACAATGTACCGGCTAGTAGTATCACGCTGATGCGTGTTGCGAAAATGATCATCGCAAGCCTGCTCCTCTGGTGTGAGTTGATCGACCTTGTCCTGTAGTGGCTCTTCTTGAACGCAGCATTTTGTGAGCACCTCTTGTAATGCCTTATGATCGTGCTGCACGGCAGCATGATAAACAGTGAGTGCTTTTGGCTGGCTTGAGTTGATTGGTCCAATGATGAGCAATCGAAATCATGATAATTGTGCGATGAATGAATGAATTGTTCATAAATATTTGCACCAATTATGATATCAATCGACCCTAGTTTGACAAAGTCCGGTTCCGCCAGATTCAGTTTTACTATGTCAGATCATGTCCATGCTGGTGACTCGAATGAAGGTAAATAAGTTGTGATTGTGTTGAGTATGTAAGCCAGCATCGTGATTTTTTCTTGGTGTGAGTGGAGCATATGATAAGTTAAACTGACCCACGTGTCTGCGATGAGAGTCTTCCACCCATCCCCGTGATCGAAAGTGATGAGTGCTTGCGTGGTGTGGTGAGTTTACGGAAGAGCTTTTCCGTAATAACAGACAAGTCCGACCCTGGATCGATGAGAAGACGTGCCAGGTGAGTTAAAGCCGGTGAGTGAATGAGTGCGAGCGCGGTTGCTAGTAGAGTTCGGCATGTCAGCGTGAGTTGAACCGATGAGGTAACGACTGCGTCAACACCCTATTGTGTTAACGATTGTGCAGCAAGTGGTTGAGCAGAGTCGGAGTTTGCAGGTGGTGCCGCTTGATGTTGTATCGTGTAGTGCTTGCCCGAGCACTCTTTGCAGCTCCGAGTTGAACGGCATGATGAGGCATTCTGACTTGCCAGGCAATTATAACACAGTCTAGATTTTTCCGCCATCTTGCGTCGGACAGCAACTGTGTGTTGCCGGATTTCCGTACATATCACGATATAGTGCCTCAGAGTCCGACAACAGTCATAGGGATATACCGACGTGGTGGTGCGAGAAGGCAAAGCACTGTGGTCTGTACTTGCCGACGCATGGTGCACAGTCGATCGGTGAGTACCGACCTTCGCAGATGCGGGGTTCGTTAACGACGTCCATTTTGAGCTGGTCGTTTGTGTCGGAGTGGCCTCCACCATCTCCACTGCTCTTATTTTCATCGCAACGAACTCCTTGATCCTGGCGAAGTTCGGGAATTCCTGTGAACGCCCCACAGATGTTTCCCAGGCTTCTCGTCTGGTTCGGTCTAGCTGGCTGCTTAGCTGCCTTATCAACACGTAGTCCCAAAGTTGCTCCTTCGCGGTCAGCGAAGTCAGAACCTTGTTGGCCGCCAAAATGGTCGTCACCAGGGATGAGAGCGACTTCGCATTTCCTTCGATGGGTGTTATGCCAAAGAGTGTGTCCAAACGTTCCTGCACCAGCACCTGCTTATTCTCGAATCGAGATGTCAATGTCTCCCAACCCAAAGTGAATGATTCGCTAGTTAGAGCGAACCCTGAGATCAGCTTTGCCGCCAGATCCGAAACGCAGCCTTGCTGATTTATTAGTCGCTTAACATCGGCCAATTTAGTGCTAAAGATGACCAGCGATATGAATAAATTACGAAACGCTGGCCAACCTGCGTATTCGCCCTTGAATGTTGGCAGCTTTATATTGGGTCTGGGAAAAAGTTCGTGGCGCTTTTTTAGTCAAATTCAACTGGTTTTCTTATAGTGTCAAAATAAATTTATTTAAACCAAATACGCTCCATTATTATCGACAATATTTCGCCATTTTTCGGATAGAGCGATGATGCCATCGGTGAAGAACTTCTGTGGTTTCTAGTTGAAAAACTGAATCAAGTGATTTTCACAGGCTTCTTTTGAAAGCAGCATAGTTCGATTGAGAGAGTTCTGCAGAGATCCGAATAAGTGATTTCAGAGGGTGCTATGTCTGGACTATAAGGTGGGTGCATCAAAACTTCCCAACCAAGATCTGGTAATTTTTGACGGGTCTTCAAAAAAGTGTGTGGTCAGGCGTTCTCATGATGGAAGACAACACGTTTCCTATTAATCAATTCGGGCCGTTTCCTTTCAATTGCTTGGCGTAGTCTCTCTAGTTGTCCACAGTAGAGTTGAGAATCAATTGTCTGACCAGCTGGAAGTAGCTCATGGTGGACGATTCCCTTCCAGTCGCACGACACACACAGCATCAACTTTTCGTCAATCCTGGCTTCGCGAGCGCTTGTGACGGCTCACCATCCCTTGTCCACGATCTTTGACGCCTCCGATTGTCGTACGTGATCCATTTTCCATCACAGGTTATGACACGTTTCAGGAATGGCTGGATTTCATTGCGCTTCAGCAGCGCATCGCAGATGTTAATTCGGTCTATCATAGTTTTCGCGCTCAACTCATGAGGAACCCATACATCGAGCTTCTTTCTGTAACCAGCTTTGTGTAAATGGTTCAAAACAGTTTTGTGGTCAATGCCTAGGTCCATACCAGTGTCAACACTGCTGATATGCTTATCTTGCTGGACTTTTTCAACAATTTCATCAGATTCTTCAGTGATTGGACGACCAGAGCGTGACTCATCTTTCACATCAGAATTACCAGAACGAAAGCGAGCGAACCATTTCCGCGCAGCAGATTTTGATAAAGTACCTTCACCGTACACAGCACAACTTTTTTCCCAAGCCTGCGCAGCGTTCTTACCTTTGTCGTACTAATATTGCAAAATATAGCGCAATTTTTCATTGCTTTTCTCCATTTTCAAACGCAAACAACTTTCCAACCACTGCACCAATTTCGATGTTTATACATTCAAAGTGACGCTCGAAGTGTCACCTTACGAACGAAGGTTTAGTGGTGTCGCTGCGATCTGTGTATCCAGATCCAATATTAGGCAGCTTTGTCTGAGAACGCGGCGGCGTGGCTACTGGTGCAAGTGATGAGGTGGCGTTAGCCTTTCCATGGTTTGCCTTACTGCGATATTTCCGTTGAACGCCAGCTCAGCCTCGGTCATTGGCAGGTTGTTCGCAAAGTAATCACGATCGAGATAAGTAGCGGGCCAAGAACTTTTGAGGAGCACGTGCTCCTTGCTAAAGTCTCCATGAATCTCTTCGATTTGCTCGACTAACGTATCGAGCAAAGCCATCGTGACAGGTTGAGCTTCTTCGTCCAGCGTCGTGCAGATGTGATGAAGCTCTTCGATTCTGCGATGCTGCGATAAAACCTTTAAAGCCAGTTCAGTCGCCAGCTGAGCTAGTGATCGGCTTATTTTCACCATGGTGGTGCCATCGGGGACCAACAATGTATTTTTCTCATCAGGGTCACCGGGCGCCACACCCATGTCTGTTAAGTTGCATTCGGACATTGTTGTCCTGACAACTTTCTTGAACAAAAAAAAGCAACAAAGATGCTCTGCAGAGCGCTACTTTACCACAATCTGCTTGGCTGACGAGTACGTGGTTGAGCCGATGAGATGAGACTGCGTAGATTCTCCACGGAATCCCACGTAGCGATGTGCCGAGCTGAGCGTCGAAGTTAGTAGACCCTGGTATTCTAATGTGCGTGAGTCGAAAATCCAGTTCGAAGGACCAAAATGTTGAGGATTGCCTTGCCTGATGATTTTCAATCTGAAATACAAAGATGTTGTTAGAGAATACTTTCTTTGTGGAAGACTACTGTCTTTATTCCACCTTGACTAGCTTTACTACAAATACAATATATAAAATAAATCAACGAATGAATTTAACGTAAATTTAATAAGCTGCACATACAATTATATTAATTGCATGCTGAGATTTGTAAGGTGAAACGTGAGGCAGCCCAAGCTGCGAAGCACGCCACGAGAACTTTGAGGATGCACAAATTGAGATTTCTCCACCTCACCGAGATTGAATTTATCTAAATTATGACGGTGCATGCTCACCGAGTGTTTTGAATCCTGCTGAGAACTTCTGAGTTGAGTAGATGCTGAGTAAAGCGGTGAAAAAGTTCGAGGTGAGAGCAGTGGCTGTGGCTGTCTATGCGGTTTTCACGAGAGTGTCGAAAAATCTCCAAATGGCTGAGCACTATGAAAGCGTTGTTGCGAGACGCCACAGTCAAACGAGAGGTCGATAATAGTCTCTTGCTTGAGTAACATGCCTACGAAGCGCTGTCTCGGCTGCTCGTACGACAGCCGAACGCAGCACAACACCAGTAGCAACGAGTCGATGCACGGCAATGATCGATTGCCGTGCATCAGCTGATTTCCCAACAATGGCACTCTTTCAGAGTTGTCAGCTGACATTGTCTGTCATCACTGGAGAAAATTGAGTATAGCGCAATGATTAGATTCCTTCATTTGAAAGGGAAAATGACTCAGGAAATAATAGATGAGTTAGACTTTGCATACGGTAAAGCCTCCCCTTCATTTGCAACCGTCAAACATTGGGTGGCCGAGTACAAACATGGTTGTACGAGTATTTTAGACGAGGAACGTTCTGGGCGCCGGAAAACCGCTACAACTGACAAAATGGTCGATTTAGTGCTGTGATAGGGTATTTGTGCAACCCATCACAACGTCGGACCGAGTGGGTCTGACCGCGGTTCACCTGCTCGTTCAGCCGAGAATCTCCCCGAGAGAATCCAACAGGACAAAAATATAGCGTGCGAATCGACAATATTTATTTCGTGTTTTTTTTGTTTTCTTTTTTCTTGGATATAATCCCCCTGAGTGGGCGACGGCCCGAGCATGGAATTATCAGCATCGTCAGGAAGGTCAGCCGCGGGAGCCTGAAGGACTCCATGGTAGCAGCTAGAGGAGCGATCTCGAGTCTCCGTCGTTGTCATGCAAACAAGACATAGCCCTGGCTATGACGTCAGCGCTCTCGGCGAGAGAACTACGCGGAGACCATCCCCACAGCATCTCATGGGGACTGGAAGATGCAGCGATCTCGGGCGGCCTTCGAATTTTCACTGCGCTGCAAAGTGTTTGTTTTTAGTCTGTCGTTAGCTTCAGGCTGCTGCTTCGTGCGAGGCATCGCATGTACCGTGAACATACTTTTAATTTTATTGGTGGCTACGATTTGGGGGAAGGGAGTGTATCGCCTCAAACAACGAGAGCCAACGTATTATCGAGGACTCTTGTGCCGTATCTGATCGACAAGAACCGACGCCTCCCCCCCCCCGCCTGCTGGGTACACCACCATACGCCCGAGACCAAACAACATCCAATGCAGTGGATTACGGTTCGGGAACCAACTCCGAAGCAGGCAAAGGTCGTTTTCTCTGCAGGAAAAGTGATGGCGACAGTATTTTTGAATAGCCGTGGAATAATTTTTACCGATACCGTGCAAAGGGTGAAACAATCAATGGACAGTACTATGCTGCATCGCTGGCTAAATTAAAGGCCACAATTAAGAAAAACCGTCCGCATTTGGCCAAGAAAAAAATCCTGTTTCACCAGGATAATGCTCGGGATCACACGTGCAGGGTTGCAATGTCAAAACTGAATGAATTGAAGTTTGAATTACTTCCGTACCCACCCTATTCGCTAGATTTAGCTCTCAGCGACTTTTTCCTGTTTTCGAATTTAAAAAAAAATTTCGGGGAAAAAAATATAAGTCAAATGCTGAGGTGGAAAACGCTGTAAACCAGTTTTCAGATTTAGACAATCAATTTTTTTCTGACAGTTTAAAAGGATGGAAGAAACGTTGGACCAAAGATATCGTGTTGCAGGGAGACTAGGTCGAGAAATAAATTTTGTTTTGCTTCTGTTGAGAAAACAGCTTGCACGCGGCACCTATGATCACTGTGCGGTAGCTCGTGGCTGCTGTGAGTGAACCGGGTGGCAGGACCTCCCGAATACTCAACATTTTCGCTACTCTCGTGACAACCGTCAAGCGAGCATTACCTGCCTCCACTCCACTGGACATATTCTCACTGCTTTTTTCGGATCTTCTCAACCTCATCAGTGCTCAACCAGACTCAAAATCAACGGTAAGGTTGCACCTTGACAATTTTAACAAATTCAATCCAGGTAAGGTAGAAAATTATGATTTTGTGCATTCTCAAATGTCTCACCTCGTGCTTTGGAGCACGGACTACTTCACGCTTTTTCACCCTTTATTAATTGGCGCGCAAGTAATGTAATTGTATATGCAGCTCACCAGTAATTCCAGTGCTCGGTTTTTATTTATATAGTTTTTTTGTAGTTTGTTATTTAAGTGAATATAAACGATTTTCTCTTCCAACATCGTTCGATTGGTTATTTTTTCCCGTCACAAGTGAGAACTCATCCCTTTATTAATATCTTACAGCTCACACACATCAGACCTGTATTAATGCTGAAGAAAAGTATTAATGGCATCACCAAGTCAATATTCAAATGCTCCAGAATATTTAATTAGCGAAACTACTGGATCTGTTGCTAAGAAGCTTCTTTTTGCCTCAGTATACAGACCACCAAGAGGATCAATGCTAGGGGATTTTGTTGAAGCTTTATGTAATTTCTCTCACATGTATAAAAATATTATTATAGCAGGTGATCTTAATTATATAATAATTTAGCTGGTAATGATTATGAGTCAATTTATCTACGCCAATTAGCGGTCTCCCTTTCACTACACATTGTTGAATCTGCAACAAATCACCACATGGCGACTCCTGATTCCTGGATCGATGTATTCTTAATCGATAGTAAAGAAAAAAAACTATCTTTTGTTAAATCCAAGGCTCCGTTTGTAGCTGGACATGATCTATTAGAACTTCATTATGACTTTGAGGTAGAACCTACTATTAAGCATAACATTACACGGCGAGTCTACAATAATTTGAATGATATACCAGGTGTATGCATAAGTTTTTTCCGGTTTAACTAAGAGATGGCGCCAGCGAAAAGTACGCAGCGTATTAATTTGACACATACGTCATTTTGTTTGTCTGACATTAACCTACAAACACACACAAGTTGAGTCCGCCAAAAACTAGCGTCTTTGTTTTATCGTTCAGTGATCATGTCGAGTTTTGTGCCTGAAAAAGAACATTTGCGGCACGCATTGCTTTTCTTATTTAATCAAAGAAAAAGGCTGCTGAAAGTCAACGTTTGCTGGTAGAAACATATGGTGAACACGCTCCATCGATTAGAACATGTGAGACATGGTTTCGACAATTTAAAAGTGGTGATTTCAATGTGAAAGACAGTGAGCGCTCTGGTAGACCACAAAAATGCGAAGACGAGCAATTGCAGGAGTTATTGGATGATGACACAACTCAAACTCAACGGCAATTAGCAGAAGCATTACATGTGTCACAAGAAACAATCAGCAGACTTTTAGGAGTAATAGGGAAGATCAATAAACTCGGTAAATGGGTCCCACACGATTTGAATGAACGTCAAATAGAAAATCGCAAAGTCACTCGCCGTCTCACACAGCAAAAGCAGTGAAAGACACCTTGAAATCGCTTGGATGGGACATCCTTCCGCACCCGCCGTATTCGCCAGACCTGGCGCCATCTGACTATCACCTCTTCGCATCAATGGGGCACGCGCTCCCAGAGCAGCACTTCAGCAATTTCGAGGAAGTTGGAAAATGGCTCGACGAATGGTTTGCCGCAAAAGACAAGCAGTTTTTCTGGCATGGTATTTATAAGTTACCTGAAAGATGGGCGAAATGTGTAGAAGCCGATGGCCAATATTTTGAATGAAACAAAAATTAATTTCCTTTGAAAATTACGTGTTTTTTTTACCAAAAAACCGGAAAAAACTTATGCATACACCTGGTAAGCTTTCTGAATTTTTTATCGAATAGATTTAGTTCTTCGGGACTTAGTAATTTTAACTCGAGATTTAGCTGTAATTCGAGTTGTAATTCGGGTACAATACCTGATGATATAAATACGATAGTTGATCTATTGTCTGTGGCATTTCTAGAGTCTCTTAATAAATTTGCACCATTACGCTCTTTCTGTGTTTGTCGTCCTCTGGTACCTTCGCTCACACAAAATTTAAGAGAACGGATGACTCAGCGAAATGTATTGTATACGCGTGCAAGGCGATCTAGGAGCGTACTAGACCTTGCAATCTTTAGGGAGTATAGAGATGAACTTAAAAATGACTTAAGACATGCGAAAAGTGAGTACCATCTTCAGAGATTGTCAACCATAACAGATCCGAATATATTGTGGAAAGAGCTGGTGAGTCTTGGTTTAGCCAAGTAGTCGTTTGCATCACCACTTAATTTCTTTCAACCAGAAGATCTTAATTCTTTTTATTCTGCTGTATCCAGCCAATTACCGCCTTGTTCATACGAGGAGTTTATTAATTCAACCAGTTCGCCCTTTATTCAACTTTGCTGAAATCACGTCCAACCAACTACCATTTATTATCTCTACCAATTCTAGTTACAAGTCATCTGCGGCTTGTCCAGATGGTATTTCTTTGTTCCTAATAAATAAGTCTACTGAGGTTTCGTGCTTATTGCTAACAGCTATGTTTAACCATTCTTTGCAGTCATCTAAGTTTCTCAGTGTTGGAAAAAGGCTTTTCTTCGTCCGTTATCTAAAATTGAAACACCCATTTCCCTGTCTGATACTAGGCCGATAGCTAACCTTAGTGAACTTTAGATTGGTTTATAAGCAGATCACTGACTGGATTGAATCGAACCAAGTTTATACCTCTGCAAATGAATTTTTATCTTGAACTTCACGTGGAATTTTTATTGTCTTCAATTAGGAGTATTTTGGTTTTTGTTCCATTAAAATCGGTTGACGCCTTCTAGGTGAAACTGCATAATCACCCCTCGACATGCCTAACTTTGAAGGACGATTTCACCCCTTAGAAATGTTTTTCCGCGGAGAAAGAAGAACTTGAGCCACTCATTCATACGAAGGTGGGAGAGTTAATAAAAGGAATGGGGAACCGCGGGGGTGTTGATGAAGGGGAGAACGTGTTATGGTGTAATATAATATGTGGTGTGATTTATTGTGTTTTGATCGCCCTGTAACCAGGGCTCTGTAGCTAACAAAGTGATTTTTCTAATCCGTATCAGAGATAAAAGAGATAACGAGCAAGAAGTAAAAAACGGAAATGAAATACAAGCGCCTTTACGGTCGACGTAGGTAGTGCTTCAAGTTGTCAAGCGGCGGGGGTCTTTATGGATTGAGGCGTCGGTTGTAGTGGGTCACCCGATGATTACGGCCGCCGCAGTTTCAGTATCTTAGGTTTGGTAGCGGGGTCTGGAGGGGTTCCCAGGACTAGGGGTTCCATCGGCGGTATGCGTAGGGACATGAGGGGGGGGGGTAACTTGGTTGAAGTTGGGCGACGTTGGGGGAGATTAGTCGGGGGGGTTTTCAGGATCACTTGGGGCCGTGGAACGGTCTGCGTGGGGGGTAAGGGTGTTACGGTCCGAGTTCTCTGGGGCCTGGAGGGTGTTAAGTAGATTCGTGCGGGGTATAAGGTTGGAGATTTTACGGTGGAGGTCCTTATTTACATGATGGTCGGTAGGGAGATCGGGGTGGGGAAAGTTGTTGAGGGTACTGCTGGGCGTGAGCTCTTCCCACTTTTACGGGAAGGCAAAGGATTCTAGGGTCTGGGTGGGGTGGGGTAAGGGGCGGTTGTCTTTCTGGGAAGAGCTAGTTATAACCAAATGGGTGCTGGGATGCTGGCTTTGGCGACAACTTTCCGGGCTGGGTTCCGTTTGGGGAAGTCGTAGCTGGAGCTCGTAGCTCTTGCGATGTCCAGGGGTCCCTCCTGGCTGTCTTTTGATCACCCCTGGCCTTTTTTTTCCATCTCCAGGCGGATCAAAGTCGGATACGGGGGGGGGGCAGTGAGGGGTCGGTAGGGCTCGTAGCCGATGGCGGCTTGTCGGGTTATTTTCGTTATCCGTAGAGGGATGTCCCAGTGGCGTTCTGGTCTGAGTCGCAGGTCGTATCCTCGCATCGCTGTTATAAGTGAGTTTGTACCAGGTCAAAAAAACTGTTGTTCTTTTGAGGCAAACCAGTTATCGAGCCATTTTCGTACATTTTCGTAAGAAGTAAACCGCTGCTCAGCAAGTGCGTGTCCCATCGATGCAAATAAGTAGTAATCGGACGGAGCCAAGTCTGGTGAGTAAGCCGCATGCGAAAGTATTTCCCAACTAAACGCCTCAATCGTTTCCTTGGCCAGTTTTGCTGTGTGTGATGGTGCATTATCATGAAGCAAAATCACTTTGTGTTGTCTTTTTTGATATTCTGGTCATTTTTCACGCAATGCTTGATTCAAATCGATCATTTATTGTCGGTAGCGTTCAGTATTAAAGGTTTCGCCACGTTTTAGCAGCTCATAATAGATCACACCCTTCTGATTCCACCAAAGATAGAGCATTATCTTCCGTCCATAGCGAATTGGCCTTGCAGTCGATGTCGATGGTTCACCTGGAATTACCCATGATCTTTTACGCTTAGGATCCTCAAAATATATCCACTTTTCATCGCCAGTCACAATTCGATAGAGAAATGACTTTCTTTTGTACCTGGTGAGCAGCATTTCGCAAGTGGTTTTTCGGTTTTCCTGCTGTCTTTCATTCAGTTCATGTGGAACCCATTTTCCCATCTTCTGGATCTTTACCATGGCTTTCAAACGTATGGAGACGGCTTTTTGTGTCACATTTAATTGATCGGCGAGTTGTTGTTGCGTTTGAGCGTCATCCTCATCCAACAATGCTTGCAATTCGCTGTCTTTAAACTTTTTCGGTGGTCTTCCACGTTCTTTGTTTCTCACGTCAAAATCGCCACTTTTGCATTTTTTGAACCACTCAAAGCACTATGATTTACCAAGAGCATGCTCACCGTAAGCTTCGACAAGCATTCGATGCGATTCTGCAGCAGTTTTCTTCAATTGGTCACAGAAAATCAATGCTGTCCGCAAATCGTAGTTTCCAGCCACAAAATTCGTCATATTCAACGCTATTACAAACTATGCTGTTGTATGAAACTTGTATTGTCGTGAGTTGAAAATCTTTGTCAGAGATGTCAACAAGGAAATGGCGCCAATGACGCGGTTTGACGGTAACTACATTGACAGCTAGGGCCATCTATGAGCAAATTCCGGTTTCATATTTATAGATCTGGTATGTGTAGATTCACGGGTGTCTTCAGGGGTCACTGGTTGGGATATGGAGATAGGGGTTTATGCTGCGGGGCTATCGGAAGGGGCCTCATTCGTTGTCGTGTCCTCAAGGGGGTGGTGGTATGGCTTGAGATCTTCTATGTGGACTTTAGGCCTCTTTTTCTGCATTGTCAGGTAAATCTCATACATTACATAGAATATTCTTTTAGTAATCTTGTATGGGCCACGGTTTTTGGGAGCTAGGTTCGCTGCGAAGTTCTGCACAGCGGACCCGAAGACCCGATTTCATCGTAACATTAAGCCACTCACTTGAAATTCTCGAGCTTCTCTTCCACGGTCAAAATATCGCCTGCCTTTTTGCGGCTTAGGAGAGGTTTTGGTCCACCTAGTCGTGGAGCAGGTGGAGGCGACGCATCCGGTCGTCCGAGACTGTCGGATTGCTTTTCGTTATGGGGGCTGATGTGAGGACTGTGTTGCATTTTGCAGGACCGGAGTTTCGTCCGAAATGTAGGAAGACAGGGGTTATGTGCGTCGACGCTTGGATTCAGATGTTGAGGGCGAAATAAAGTTTAGGGAAGTGTAGGCCGCAATTCTGGTTGTCCTCACCTACGTAGGATACTATCATCGTTTCAAGGGTTTAGTTGACTCTCTCTACTGGATCGGCTTGAGCATGGTAAGGGGCAACGATGGTTTGCTGAATGTCATATTGGTTTAGGCGAGACGTCATGTGTTTGTTCTCAAACTCAATACAATTGTCGGTCAAAAGGAAACGAGGACATCCCCAGCGGGTGAGAAATTGGATCTCCAAGGCATTTATTATGGTCGGTACGCTCGCTGATCGTAAAGCTTTTGCCTGAATGAATTCGGTAAATGAATCCTGGAATAACAAAATGTATTTCGGCCTTTGCTGGGGCGGGTTAGTCCCATGACGTATGCAGCCACTACGTTCCAGGGTCCCTCCGTAGTCCGTTCGCGCATAAGTCATCCAGGGACGTCCTGGGAGATCTTGTTTCGCTGGCACACTGGATACCGCTTCACAAAGCGAGCAACGTCCGGGAAAATTCCTGGCCTCGCGAAGTCTTATAAGAGTCCTTGGTACGTCTTGTCAATCCCAAGGTAGCTGGATTGGGGGGTTCGTGAGTGTTCTGAATAACTT
This sequence comes from Cylloceria caligata, assembly GCA_963942595.1. NCBI lineage: Eukaryota > Metazoa > Arthropoda > Insecta > Hymenoptera > Ichneumonidae > Cylloceria > Cylloceria caligata. The sequence continues at coordinate 33,027,968 of OZ012708.1, forward strand.
ATAGGCAGGCTTCATGGTGTAGGACGGGCTTCCACGGGGATTGGAGTGGTGGAGTTGGTTGCCCTCTATCTTTAAATCGAGGTATGTCAAAGAGAAATCGTGTACATTCTTCATTTGGTCAGTTTACCAAGGGTCTGCTAATTTTTCTAAGGCCGCATGGTCTTCGACAGTTCTTTCAAACATCTTAGAAAGTGCGTCCGAAACCACGTTCAGGGCACCCTTTCTATGAGATATTTCCATATCGAAGTCCTGCTTTGATAGGGCCCATCTGGCCAACTGGCCTGTGGGATGTCTCAAGTTCAGTAGCCAGCGTAAGCTGCTATGGTCCGGAATCATCCGGAAGGGAGTTCCCTCGATATAAGGTCAGAGCTTTTTAATAGCCCGGAACAGCGCTAGGCACTCTTTCTCGGTTACGCTATACTTTCTTTCTGCATGGAAAATGACTCTATTACAGTACAGGATGGGGTGATCTTTGCTATCCTACTCCTCGGTCAATACGGCGCCGTTAGCGACGCCATTGGCATCGGTGTGGATTGTGAAAGGTTTGCTAAAACCGGGGCGGGCGTGGACTCGGTTGTCGGTTAGGACTTGTCGGAAGATCTCAAAGGCTTAATGTTGCTCATACCCCTAGTGCCACTTCAAGTCCTTCTCGAGAGGGTGCACCAGGGGGACCTTCAGCTCGCAGATATCTCCCATGAATCAGGCTTTACCGTGGTGTGAAGATTCAGTCTATCTTGGCTAATTACATATCCCATATAGTTCATTTCATGGCAGAAAAAGGCTATTTTATCGCGATTTCGTTCTAATCCTGCATCGGACAGTGCCAGCAGGACATATTCTAAATATTTAAAGTGTCCGTCCTCTGCTTCTGTGGAAATAATCACGTTATCTAGGTTGAAGAACACGTGGTGCTCTAATTCGGGTCTTATCAGTCGGTCCATCAGTATTTTGAATACCGGGGCGTTTGTCAGTCCGACGGGCATCTGTATAGATTGGCATAAGTCTCACCCTAGCACGGCAAAGACGGTAACGGGGCGATGTTTGGGTTTTACCCAATACGGAAGGGGGTCGGCATTTATTTTAGTAATTTTATTAACATCTAGGTAATCCACGCCTAATCGTGCTTCCCATTGGGTTCAGGGACAATCACGGGGCTGCTCATCCATGAGCTGCTGGATCTCTCGAATTCTCCCTCCGATCGACTACAACATTTTATCGACTTCAGCTTGGGCTACTTAGAGGAGATACGGCGATATGGTTCAGGGGCGTTTTCGTATGGGAAGATGGTCTTGGGTGTTAATGTAATAAGCAATATAATACAATAATAAGAAGAAACGTTCTTCGGCTGGGAGGGGGGGGAGTATTGATCGGATCAGCATATTCCGAGGAAGCAGGGACTACTAGGGGAAAGACCATATTGGGACATAAGAGTTCGGGTGGTGTATTGCCGGTGCTCCACGTGTCGGTTTCGTAATCCATTTTCAATCCGAATAATCTAGAGAAATCAATTCCTGGAATCGCATCGTATCCGAGAGATGATATTTGTACACTGAGGGTTTTTAGGTGTCTCAGCACCTCAAATCATTAGGGGATCTCACCCAGGATAAAGACGACTACATTGTTGGCCACTCGCACCCTGCCAGAGGTCAACCTGAACGCTCCTCTGAGCTCTTTTGCTGTCTACCCGCAGGAGCGGGTAGCTGTCGGATCTATTAGTGCCGTAACAGGACGTTCCAAGGAGATGTAACTGGAAGTAGTGCCAATTATGATCTCCTTGGGCGTCCACTGAATCCACTACTGGCGACAACGAAGGCCGCAAAGGTGGTGAAGCAACTGCTAAGAGCTCTATTCGCGGAGGGAGTGCTGCTATCGACTGGGGTTCGCCTTTACAAATCTTCTATCTTGCACTCGTACTCATTGGCCCACCCTATAAGGATACTGCTCACTGCCCCCCCCCCCCCCCCCCCCCTCGCGTTTTCCTCTAGCATCCGCTGGCAGCGTAGACATGAGTTGACGTCCTGGCCCGTCAGTCCGCAGAACCGGTAGAAAAATCCCAAACGTTGCTGATACTCCCGAAATATACGGCCTTGCTGTCTGCTGTTGTCGCAGGGGACAGTGTCGGATTCGATTCGCCCAGGGACCGGAAGTGGGTTGGGTCAGGGGATGGGGGTTGCTATGAGCGGTTGAGGGCAAGCGGTGGAAAGCAGTCGGGTTAGTTGGCCGCTTGCGTGTAATGCAAGGGTTAGGGTGGTTGGTCCCAGTCCGGCCGTCTCTTCGAGCGAGATTTTTGGGGTATAACAAGTACTCTTTGCTGAAACTCCGTTCGTACGGAGAGGGGTGGGCTGTGGCATAGCGTTAAGAGGATGTGGTAGAGGAGGGTTGGGGAGTTGAGGTCGGACTGAGAGGTGCCAATCTATCTTTAGTGTTCTAGCTGTGAGGTGCGGTTGCGGCTGGTGATGATACGGACTGAGCCGCGGTTGAAGGGGGGGACGATATGTACGGCCGCGTTTACGCATCATTTCCACCCGCAGATACCTCAGCTCTTGCTCTCAGCCATGTACGCCAGGTTTTTCACAGCACTTCCAGTAATGCACTTTTATCGTGAGAACATTATATTTGGCTTAATATGTCAAGCTGTTTGAGAATGCCTGAGCATTATGCTACGCGTTGCTGGACTGCGCACTGCAGGCTAGCGTGGGCAACTGCGTGCTGTTGCTACTTAGCGGCAGCATCTCTCAGAAGCAGAAAACACGCATTAGGTCAGCGTGCCAAGCAACAGGTTGCTGCGCGCACGCGCTCTACGACTGCTTGACCGGACAATGGCTGCTTTGCACAACGTTTTCATCGCCACCGTGTTTCGCGCGAGCTCCAAATAGTTCAGTGCATCTAAATAAGACTCATCGATCAACTCTGCCGACCTACAGTCTCTACAAAACTCATCCATCATATCAACATCGATATATTGACGTCGGCATCCCAGTACATGAATATTTTGGCTCACCGTGGCATGCACACAGCTTCAGCTTCACGGCGAGGTCTGATCACGACAGCACATCTCATCAAATTACACACGATCAATATAATCGTGTGTGGTAATTAGCTCACTTCATTTATTAGCTTTTTTTTACGCTTATTTTGATACATTATTTTCTATATTTTATGTGTTTATTTATGTAATTACGTCCACTGCATTTTGACAGGTAGAGCAATAAATGCTACTGTAACCTACATCTGTGCATTGACTATTAATTCGCCTGCAACAATTCTACAGTCCACTCAACTCCAACATCTGGATTCTCGAACACAAGCGATTTGCTTTTTTTATGACAGAGTACTATTTTAATAACTTGGCGTACATTTTTACTGTTCCAAAAGTGGTTTTATGTAGATTTCACTTTTTTATGAAAGTGTCACAAAAAAATCAGCCTCTCAATTAGTTGTTACAGAAACTTATGAAACTGTTCTGAATAAATCGAAATAAGAACAAACTCCAAATATTTCTGTAACGTAAACTTGACATCTCAACGGAATAAAATATGAGTTGTTTAATGTTACCAAGTTGGGCGACCAGATAATGATGGAAAATGTAGATAAAGATTTGTTGTGCGGTCTTACAATTGCTTCCTATAATCTTTTTTGTTAATTTTTCTATACTCTATTATTTTTATAGATGTTCGAGGTTATATTTTTATCCTATTGAAGTATACGAACGAAACGTACAGCACGCACAGGAAGATGATGCAAAAAGTATGAAAAGAATTTGTATTCAATAAATTAGTGTAAATAATCATGTATTTCACTCAAAACTCTATGGCTGAGGTATCTATGAAATTTTTTAACAATTGAACCATAAACAATGTATTAATACCTGTGATAGAAGCGACTTGATACATTCAAAACGATGACAAATTTTTATAATCTCTATACTAATCTCGTGCACCTATACATTTTCGCGATAATAATTTCTGTATGTTTTATTTCTCTATACAAATGAAGTGGAATTTGTAATACTTAAAAAAAAACTAATAACTAATAAACATGTAGAAATAATCATTTATATGTTTTTGCAATAACTGAAACTAGTTATTCTTTGTCAATTAATAATATCATCTATATCACCTATACCTTTCCGCTGGAATAATTTCTTTAAGTTCATAATACATCCTCATTAGGGATGAGCACTATACAATGGAGAAGCATATAAACATATTGGTTGAATAAAGTAACTATGGTTAACCAATACATATGCAGAATTGAACTTTTTCTCATTTTTCAGTGACGATGACGACGCAATAGCTTTATGTGTGCTGCAAAAGTAGGGATAAGGACTGGACGTCTGCCTCCGGGATTGTGACTGCGAACAAGGTCTGGTGGGCCGTGCCGGGGCCGAGCCGTACAAGACGGCGGGACATGATAGCATTCCCTCAGCACTACTACAATAACGACTAGAGATATTTCTGCTACCCATTACGAAGGTATTTAGGGCATGCGTGACCCTGGGGTATATACCGCTATCATAGTGCATAACAAAGGTGGTCTTTATACCTAAGCCGGGACAGATCGACTACGACCAGGCCGAGGCATACACACCCATCAGCATCACTTCCTTCGTACTCAAGACGTTAGAGAGGGTGATGAACAAGAAGATAAGGAATGGGCTTTTGGCAGCTCATCCCTTGCATCCGTTACAGTTCGCCTATCAGGCGGACAAGTAGACAGGCACTGCTCTCCACAGGCTGGTCCATAAACCGGAGGAGGCCAAGATTCAAAACTGATTAGCAATAGGCATTTTTATCGATAGAGAGGGAGCATTTAATTGCACCACAGTTGAAGGAATATGTCAGGTGGCAGAGAGACGAGTACTGGACTCCACCATCATTCGATAAATAAGGAGCATGCCGTCGAGTGGCGATGTCCGCAGAGTGAGGGTTTGTCCCCACTCCTGTGGTGCCTAATAGTCGACGAGTCCCTACATGGACTGAGTAGCGCAGGCATATATGCACAGGGATAAGCTGATGACCTCGCGGTAGTGGTCTGGGCAAAGGATGTCAATACGGCCGCAGAACTGGCGCAAGATGGAGTGAATCTGGTTAGCAGATGGTGCAGAAGGGTCGGGCTGAGTATCAACCCAGAGAAAACTGAGGTCGTCAGCTTCACACGGAAACGTAAGTTGGATGGGTGGAGGGACCTGACCAATTGGGGAACAGTAATTACACCCAAGGGTTCGGTGAATCACCTGGAAGTTATCCTAAATGCTCAGCTGAACTGGGCATTACAGATCCAGAGGATCATGGACAAATGCTATGCCCAATTTAGGACCACGAGGCGCGCTTGCGGTGCCACGTGGGGACTAACTCCCAGGATTATGCACTGGATTTACACAGCGGTGATTAAAACGGCTATAGCTTACTGGGCCGTGGTGTGGTGGGGAAAGTTGGCTGAAGATAGCAAGAGATACTCTCAACCACATACAAAGACTAGCAGATAAAAGCACTATGGGGGCAAGGAGAACCACTCCTAGCGTCGCACTAGAGTTCCTGATGGGCTGGCCGCCACTGTATATAGCGGTACAAGATGTAGCCCTGTCAGCGGTTCACAGGCTCCTATGAAGAGGCATAACACAGACATCATAGGTAGTCTGAGGCTGGCTCTCTGAGCCCACTCATGAAGCAGTATAAAGACCTCGTCGTATACCACTTTGAAAACAGATTTAGGGTAGGTTATCCGGAACGGGAGGAATGGACGACCGAGACAGGGCCACGTCAAGGGCAGGAGCTCGCCTGGTTCACGGACTGCCCCAAAACGGGGGGGAGATCCGGTGCAAGAATGTGCCTGAGAAACTTCAAGAAAGAACTGAAGGCACTGGAACAAAACAGAGTCGACTCGCACCTGGTGAGGGACTGCAGAGCGGCTTTACAACTGCCATAACAGGGTGAAGCTGATCTAGGTTCCGAGGCAAGAAGGAATTACCGAAAACAAGAGGGCCGACAAGCTAGCCAGAAGAAGGTCGAGTACTGCGTTCTGCGGGCTAGAACCGGCCGTAAAAGTAGCCGGCTGCCAGGTGAAAGCGGACATCGGCAAGTGGGTGGAGGAGCAACACCGGAGTCTGTTCAGAACAGCGCCAGGGATGACACAGGCCACGGCTCTTCTGGAAGGTTCGGACAGCAGAATCACGGACTAACTTGTTCGAATGAACAAGGAAGATGTGAGGTTAGCGGTGTGGCTAATGATGGGACACTGTAACGTCATAAAACACATGTACACGCTGGGTAAAGCAGAGTCCAGTTTGGGAATTGCGGGAAGAACGCCTGTGTATATGATATGTGACTGTCCGGCAGTAGTCGAAAAGAGACTTCGCTACTTGGGTGCACCAGTCATGGATTCCAAGGACGTGATTGCCCTAGCTTTGACTGGATTGCTGGCTCTGGTAAGGGTCAGCGGGCTGGCAGAGGAAAAGGGATTAGGGAAAATGCAGGGAAGCACAATAGACCTGAGGCCTAAGGGTCAATTGCAGTTTATTGCCCCCAATCTTATTATTATTATTATTATTATTATTATGCTACTATTGATATTTAATCGAGACTCTAATTTTTTAAGTAAAACTTCTTCAGGCGCGGTAGGGTAAATTGGCCTGGATCAGACGAAAAGTGAAACACTACCCTTTCTCCGACTTCGACCGGCAGTTAAAAGGAAAGAGTGGGGAAATTGTTCCTACTCTCTCTGTCAAATGCGTCATACGCACTCTACACGCATGCGCCGTGTGTACTGTATGTATACGTAGGATTTTCTCTAGCCACGGTAACATGAGTTGGCTTGATCGAGACGAGAATTGAAATGGTTCCCGTCTCCGACTCCAGCCGGTAATTGAGAAGAAAGAGAGGGAGAATCATTTATACTCTCTCCGTCGCATACGTCATAGACAATCCACGCGCATGTGCCGCGTGTACTGTGTTAATACGTAGCATATGGAACCAGTAGACGCTTGCGTATTATACTGTACTGTTGTGCCGCGGAATATTTGTACTTCGTATATTCGGGAATATTCCATAGCAAAGTAACATTGGAATTCGTTCAAGACAGGAAACGAAGTGCAATGCCCGATCGTACGATCGACACCAGGAACGCCGACGCAGCATGAGGCGACTCGCTTGGCGTTCGACGATAGGCTAACACTAAAAACGCAAACTAAGGGATTTTCGTGAAGACAGTTAGCAACTGCTTTACGAAAACACAGTATTAAATTAGATTGAAAAGAAAACGGCTGGTTCCTCGTTTAATACTCGAAACAACGCATTATTGTACTTCTTACTTTGATATATAAATAGGCAGCGGAAAGTTACCGTTGCTTGTAATAAATACTTCCTTTTATATAAATTCGCGTTTCCATATTTTACTCGAGATCCATCTCCTTATCGGCAAACGATCCCAAAAAATAATAATTTTTAATATTATACCGACTACCGAATAATCCAATTACTCGGTACCGGCATAACTGTACATTAGCTGAGCACGTTTTAATATTTATTAGTTAACAATTTTCATTGTGTGACAAGTGAGATGGAAAAAAGACAAGTACAGAAAGAGTGCGAGCCTTTAGAGGACAAAAAATATTTATAGCTGGGCTACGTGCAGAAAAAGAGATATAACAAAAAATAAACGGGAGCTGAATTTAATACTTTTCTACTAAAGGGTGGTTAAATTGTAAGGGCCGATGTTGAATGTGAACCACACCTAAACGTCAAGTTTTTTTCTGCATTTCATTTGACATTTCTCAATTTCAGACTAACTCAATTTGAACCATGGAAAGATACACAATCGAGCAACGCGTTAAAGTTATTCAGGCTTATTATGAAAATGGGCGTTCAAATCAAAATGCATATCGTGCACTTCGTGATTTTTTCGGTCAATTTAATCGTCCAAATGTGCGTACAATCGGAAAAATCGTGCAAAAATTTGAGCAAACCGGGTCTGTAGGAGATATTAAAACACCAGTGCATGCTCGTACAGCTCGTACTGCAGAAAATATTGCTGCTGTTCGCGATAGTGTGGCTGAAGAGCCGTCCACCTCAACTCGTCGTCGTGCCCAACAATTGCACCTCTCACGCTCGTCGTTGATGAACATTATGCATAAAGACTTGCATTTACACGCTATAAGATGCAATTGACTCAAGAACTAAAGCCTCTTGACCATTCCAAACGTCGTCAGTGGTCAGAATGGTGGCAAGAAATGGCAACAGTGGATGATCAATTTTCAAAGGCCGTGTTATCTCACGTGGTGGCGATGTCAATTGGCCGCCAAGATCATGTGATTTGACACCGTTGGACTTCTTTCTTTGGGGTTATTTGAAAGAAAAGGTGTACGTCGATAAGCCAGCAACAATTCAAGAGCTAAAGGATGAGATAATTCGGCACATTAACGGCATAGAACCTCAATTATGCCTAAGCGTCATCGAAAATTTGGACCATCAGATGGAGGTGTGCCGCCGAGGTCGCGGCGGCCATTTGGCCGATATTTTGTTCCATACATAATTGAACCATACCATATTATCATAATAAAAAGAATTGACAATAATTTCCTAAATAATTTGTGTTTTATTCAAAATCAACATCGGCCCTTAAAATTTAACCACCCTTTATAATAAACGACCATCTATTACTTTTATCATGAATTCACGTGTTCATTTTTTATGTGAGATCCATCTCCTACTCGACAAACGATCCCAAAAATAATAACTTTTAATGTAACCCCGATTACCGCAATATACCAATTATGCAATACCGGCATAACAAACAGACCGGGCCTGGGGATCGAGAGGGGCGTCAATTTTTTAAATTTGCCCAAAAAGGATTTGATTCTTAGTTTCGGTGAAAACACTTTATAAGCGTTTCTCGAAATGGTCGAGTCCTTGGGTCAACGCGTTCCCTCAAACTTTTTTACGAAATTTAAAAAAAAATGGTAGAAAAAATAAAAAATAAATTTGATTTTTTTCATTTAGAAAATTAAAAAAAATTAATATAAAATACTGATGCACATAAAAGCTGACAATGTATATAAAGGATTTCTACGAAAACCTATGTGTTTAGACGTTATTTTTTAATTCCTTAAACAGCATTTTAAAAAATGTTAATATTGATGACTCAGTAGTAAAAACAATGTCTGGCTCCACAGCTTAGAATCTGGAGAAATAGCGAAATCTAAAATTAGGCCCTTTCGTGAACCGTTCTTATCTACATACGTTGCTTAACTTCGGACTGTTTTTCTTTGTGTTAATGATGAATCATAGTTCAGTCAATAAAGAACAAATTGCTTTTTTATTGTGAACACACTTCACAAATGTATTACGGGCTAAGAGCAGATCATCAAAGTACGAGGGCCGATCAATAAATAGTCGGCTTGGTAAAGAAAATCGGGTTTTTTTTTGGACAAAAATCTTTTTATTTCTCAACATAATCTCCTTTTAGCTCGATACACTTATTCCAACGATTTTCCAATTTTTTGATGCCCTCCGAATAATACGATATCGGAAGGTCCTTAAAATAGATCTCTGTTTCGGCGATGAGGTCATCTCTGGAACCAAATCTCTTTCCGCCAAGCCATTTTTTCAGGTTTGGAAATAGAAAGTAGTCGGAGGTGGCCAAATCTGGAGAATACGGTGGATGCGAAAGCAATTCGTATTTAAATTCATGAATTTTGGCCATGAGCTACACGTTCTCTTTTATGGTCGACAGTGAGCAAACGCGGCACCTATCTTGCAGATAACTTTTTCATACCCAACTGATCACTCAGGATTGAAATCACTGAGCCATATGATATGCCCGTGGCCTCAGCAATATCACGCACTTTTAGTCTCCGATCATTTAACACCATATCGTGGACTTTTTCAATTGTTTCTGGTATGCCGACCTCATTTGGACGACCTGGACGTTCATCGTCAACAATGCTCGTACGACCGCGTTTAAATTCAGCTGTCCAATATTTAATGGTTGATAACGAAGGTGCGTGGTCCATATAAACTTCGTCTAGCTCCGCTTTGTTTTCATTGTTCGTTTTCTTTTTCAAAAACAAAAATCGAATCACTGCACGATACTCAATTTTTTCCATTTATGTAAAAATACAAAAGTCGTTTGTCCTTCGACGCTGTCAAACGCAAACTAAACATCGCCGCGAGCTGAAACTTTGATAACAGTCATGTGAAGGATGGCACTACTAAACGTCGCTATTGATATCTTTCCTCGACCGACAGATGACGCAAGGCCGACTATTTATTGATCGACCCTCGTATAATACGGAGACGTATTTTTGTTCTCTCAAGTAAGCTACCACCGATTTCATTATTTTGGTAAATATGTGCGGGGTTGAACTAAGATAAATATAATTAAAAGTGAATAAATTGAATCAGTTCAGCATCAAATCTATAGTGCAACAATTTCTCGCCAGAATTCACGATAGCGACGAGATAACATTTTCCTCGTCCTCATTCTTTTAAGAATTCGCTTTTCCATTTTTTCTCTAAACTGATAAAAATTGGTGTCTCCTTTTTGGCACACGAAAGAGGAATGACGCAGACGGACCGTAGTCCAAGGAATATGGAGCGAAAATAGAGGTGGAACAAGGTTTTAAATCTCTATAAACTTTTGGCACTGTTAGCGATGAGAGGGCTGCTACCTAATGATAGTAAGGAGGAGACACGAAATATCATACTTATTCATAGGTAAGATTTCATTTTCACCCAGTTCTCAATATTAAAAATAATATATAAAGCAGGTTATGGTTCGAACTTAAACTTCGGAGTTAAAGAAGTGAATAATTATGATAGCTACGATAATTTCTATGAGTAAATATCACGTAGCCATACATTATTATTCTTCGCCAAATACGAAATATTTTTTAAGCTCATAAGGTACATATTTCATACCACAAATTTCCAGACGCGTTGGTCTTTTATTCAGAGGTATAGACTCGTGAGGGCCATACGTCCATCGTAGAATTCCAAAAGTAATTATGCTGGTGTACTTTGACGCAATCGGTAAGTGTTATTCGTTTCAATTACGACGATAGCCCATGGGCGAGACTGATAGTGCGCGGTACAAGAAGACATATAATTAATATTATTTACCTAATCTTCTCGATTCGATACCCTCGATTGGCACGCATTACAAACATTGCGGCTGCTGAACGAGAGTCATCATCGCGGTAGAAGGGAGAGAAGAAGATAGAGTGAGAAGGACTTTAACGTATATGAAGAATCAGCGCCAAAGGCCAAGCAGACTCTGCTGCCCGTGTGAAGTGGGCTCGGGCTCGGGCTCTGGTGAAATAGGCATCATCCATTTCACACCGAAGATGTGATATTGAGGAATTGCAACGAAGCTACCACGACCATTCCAGGGCCAAATATGCGCAAAAAAGATCAAATCAGACATTTTGCATAATAATTACTACTAGAGAGTAACGTAGGTACAACCGGTAGGTACGTGTTTAGTTTCAATTGCCTGCCGGGCTTCATTATTGAGTCATCAAAAAATATTCGACGCCCGTCGTTCACGATCGCTAAATCTGTCTGTCGGATATGAAAGAGAAAAACGTAGAACGGGGTGCAACATGCACAAAAGAGAGACAAAAAATACACTACATACGCCAAACTTCGAAGCCGAAATGCAATTTATAATATGACAGCAGCTAATCGATTTTAAAGTCGATTCTTCCGTCACCGGGTGAACTAAACAGACCTCAACACATTTCCACATGGCTTTTTACATATTATCTCGGTGGGTAAAAAAATGTATCCAACGGTCAGGAAGAATTCGAGCGATTTTTCACGATTGAAAATGATTATTGCATATTGTTTGCGCTGCTACTGCTGTTGAAAGCGAACACAGTTTTTTTATTCGTAGCATATGCACGTAAACGGCAAGTTTCCATTTCTCGAGAGGTGCGTACCTATTCTGTGTTATATTATACTAACTTGATCGCATACATCATGATTTTTTTCTGTTGATAATATTTTTTATTTTAATACGCAATACAGGAAGTAACGGCGGATAGGCAGATGAGAGAGAGAGAGATGAGAGTCAGAGAACATATAAGGCCAGTGAAAGTTTTCAGTAATGTACATCAGTGGATTTTAGGCGTAAATATCACCGCCCGCCATGTCCCTCAGTGATTCAACACGGCGGAATGAGAAGGGCCCACCCGAGACAAAATTTTCACCCTGCGTGTACTCTCCAGGACCCCTAAGTCCTATCAACATGCGAATGACGACGCCGGTTTCACTTTCCGTTGAACCTACGTATACTCTACATGTAGAGTCGACGGTTTCTTTAACCGTCCATGACTCCTGTAGACCCTCTTATGCCCTGCTCACCCTATTTATCCACTATTCACTATTTCTATTGTCCCTTCTACGACCTTCTTACCCCATATGAGGTTCAAAACCTACGTTGAACTTATATCGTATCACCTACTAATTTCAGGCAACTATACATAGCGTACTGGGTACCTTATTGACAGCTTACAAAACGAGTTTAATACATTATACACGTGTCAGCAAACTGCTGTACATTGAAAATCAATTTACTCGTTACTATAAATCGACAATATATATGTAAAGCATTCTCTGTTAATACAACCTGTTTTTTTATTACCCTCTCAGATATTTTTCATAAATAGCCAGATTTTATCATTACTTAAGAAAGTTTTCTCCGAGCCTATTTTTGTAGCAAGTTTCAGATCGATAGCACACAATTTACGAAAGCTAGAGAGATCAGACCTTCTTTCGAAAAATGTAAACGACCATAAAAATGAGACACCCTTTAATGAATTGAGTGAACAAGGCAACAAATCGACGGGAATTATGACCCCACTCGTGTTACAACCCCCCCAAAGTTTCAGGAAAATCAATCAAGCAGTTATCGAGATATAGCCACTTAAATGTTCTATTCACATCACATACACACGCATCTATAAGCGAGCACGAATATTTTTTCTAAATATAATTTCACAACGTTTTAGAACATTTGAGTACATTGACATCAAAATCTCGTAAAAACGATTTTCACGAAAACAAAGTTCCTCCATAAGGAAGAAAAAAATAAAAAGTTTATTATGATGGATTCAAAATAGTTGCTTGCGTAGTCAGAATTTTACACCCCATGTGCATAACAATTAATTCTTATTAGATTTTGTACAGCGTTGTTTACTATACATGTAAGAGAACGTATTTTTGCTTTGAAATGACTGACTCAACATTTTAAGTCGGGAATTTTCAATCTCATTCAAATTAATTCACAGTACAATCGAAAAAACTTTTTGTACCGTATTGGATATAGATCTTATACCGTTCTTCATTTTGATACTGATGTTTTTTGATAATATTTGGATCTTAGATAGTCTATCAACCACACTAAGAATTCCCGAGAATTAACTGCTATGCGAGTTATAGAAAAGTCATGTGGAGGAATTCCAAAATTTACGACAAATTGGCTTTGCAATAGATTTCAGCCATTTCGTCTGTTATCCTTGTAACATAATAACAATTCGATGCTCGATGCTCGTTTACGTTACATACAGGGTGTCCGCCGGGAAGGTATACTACTTTGTTTGTTTATAATTTTTGATTAAATGAAAGAGAATGGATCTTATATTGATAAATGTTTTATTTAATGTCGGCAATTATGTATGGAATACAATATCAGATAAATGTCCGCCTCTGTTAGCCTCACAAATGCGAGCCCTTTTGAGCACATTTTTCATTACATTCTCACACATTTCACGCGGTATTTCATTAATTTCATCATGAATATTTTGTTTGAGTTGCTCAAGCGTTTCTGGTTTGTTTGCATAAGCCTTGCTTTGTAGATATTCCCACAAAAAGAAGTCCAGAGCAGTCAAATCAGGCGACCGTGGAGGCCTATCAACATCACCATTTTATGAAATAACTTGTTGTGGAAAGAGGTCTCGCAGTAATTCGATTGTAATCCTGACTGTATGCGATGTGGCACGGACTTGTTGATACCACATGTTAATCAAGCCCAAAGCATGCAGTTGTGGCGTTAAAAAGTTTTCAATCATATCACGATATCGCTCCCCATTCACAGTTACCGTTACGCCGTTTTGATTTTCAAAGAAGTAAGGTCCAATGATTCCTCCTGACCAAATTGCACACCAGACTGTCACTTTTAATGGATGTAAAGGTGACTGATGAATAATTTGAGGGTTTTCCATTGCCCAGAACCGACTATTCTGTTTATTCACATATCCATTTGTTTCTCCCAAAAATTTCACGTAACTTTCTCATCGTCACAGTAATCGATGATTGATTTTGATAAAATGTTTTAACGATTAAAACACGTTGGTTTATCGAATATTTTTCCATAATAAATTTGCCACGTGTCTACTTCACGACTGCCAAATATGAACTGTGTCAACTGTGTCAACGTTTACCAAAATGGCGGCACAACAAAGTAGTATACCTTCCCGGCGGACACCCTGTATAAAGTAAATTTAAATATAAAGGAAATTTATATATACAGTAAACGAAGTCCGTATAGTGAGTTTGGTCTAGTAGGTAGCGTATGGGTTGTTAGGTAGTTAGGTGGTTAGAGAAGTCGATAGGTCATCGGCTTGAATTCCGCGAGCATCTCTTCTCGTAGAACGTTGTCACTCGTAGAATTCGTAGAAGGAATAAATCGTATCTGTGGACAATTTTTTCAGTGTTAATAAAATAATTTATAGATATGACTGTATAACGACCCATCGTTAAGTAAACTGCTTGACATTAAAAATTAATTTTCATATATTGATTCTACTAAATATAGCATGCAGGCATTCCATAGGCACGTTTGTGGTAATGTCAACGGAGTGTGTACGATGTTCGGTTGCAAGTTTTACAACGGGTGTGTAGAGTCTGTTTAACATGCCGTTACCTTTCGTAGACTCTGATTGTGCACTTTCTACCTTTTCGGAAGTCTGGGAGGTTTAAATCTGCATTAAAATACTTATACTCGATACCCTCCCTCACTCTGGCGGACTCCGTACAAAAACGTTTGGCATTTAAGGTTGAAGGGAAGGTCAGGGATATTTACTCGGATTGACTTACATTATTCCAAATCACTAAAGTTTTGACTTGAAATCATAAAGTCTTTCAAACCATGAATAGTTTAATTATTAAATACGCCAAGGCGGTTAATGGATGATGAGCCATTTTGATTAGTAAATGCCAACTGGCATCTAATATTATTGATGTTACCGATGTTCGGATGTCGCAAGAAATACTATCATATGTCTTATGTGGCCTTATCTGAAATCCAAACTCGTTGCTTAAATATTTAGCAAACTTTTATGAAATAGGCTTAGATATTTCCCATGTCGACAGAATACGAGAAAGCCGTCTGGCCCCTGCACTGTCTTGACGTTTCAGCTTAACTCCAACTTAATTACATTTCAATAGTTGACACTATGCAATGTTATTGCTTCCATCGTTTTTTTCCCACCGGTGATGTTATTCGCAGTTGCATCCTCCCATACTCTTGATTTCACGGTAATTCGTTTTTAACGAGTTTAAAACTCGCAATTTTAAGCTGTCCAGAATTTGTACCGAGTTCAATTGTCAATGGATGTTTGTGAGAACGTGTGTGCATGCGTCTGTGAGTGAAAGCATGTGAACGTAGCGTTGTATGCTTTAATCGGTAACACATCAGGAGCTATTTAAAATCGCCTTTAAAATCTCATTTAATTCCCTTATGGCTGGGATGCGAATGATCACTCTTCATATTATACCTCCGTCTCCGAAGAGCTAAAATGATACGAATCATAGGAATCTTTGATAGTTTTAGTAAAATTTAGACTGAATAGAGTAGATGCTGTTTATAATACGAATAATTCACTGCATCGTGTGGCTTGAATATGGCATTTTGGTTAAAACATATGTGAAATTGAGCCTGCACCTGACGGGAAGTAACTAGTTAGTTTGTCACCCAAACCAGTACTCCGTGAGACATAACGTAACTTGTTTATATTGAACGAGAATTGCTGCTAAGACATTAATATGATACACACATGCGTCTGGTTTCTTAAAATCATATATTCAAATTGAATTATTATCGACAGATTATTTATGCAGGATACATCTTAAGAAAATTGACAGGAATGTTTAGAACCCCTTTACAATTGAAGGACTTTGAATTATTTATGATCTCCCCGAGTAAAAAAATGTTCCGGCTGCCATATGTTTTATCAGGCCAACATCCCGTATGAGTCCGGCGGCCTGTTCAGGCTCGCCGGACTATTGCCTGATGTGCACCAGTTCAGGTACCAATAAGGCAGGCAACATCAGATTTGCCGGAGTTCCACCGGAACCGGGCCACTTTCGGATTTAATAAAGCACGCTAGATGTATTATCTTTGATGCCGCCGAATCAGGCCCCGAGAAGAAGTCCATTAGATTTACCGGATTACTAAAACTTGTATCATTTCAGTTCAGGGCCAAATCAGGAAAGGATCGGGTATCTATAACATTGTGATATATATTTTTCGAACAGTTTTTATTTGCAACTTTGTAGAGATCCTAGCAGTATTCGTAACAGTTTTTCGACGTACCATTTCAAGAAAGTGTGCAATTCTTAATGCAGAAGAGAAATAACATACATTTTTTTTCTATGTCGTTTCGTGGGTACTGAGCATCACAAGCTTCAAATCGATCGATGACAACGACCGCGTTTTTAAAATCGTCGTTTTTTTTACTTGCCACATTTTTAATGTTTCCGAATCACAAGGTATATGTGAACATCGATTTGATTATGCGCAAAATTTTACCATTCACTTTGACGGCGTTTGACTCTGGTAATTTATATATTTCGTTTATCTCCAAAATCATTCCATCACGTAAAAGAACCGCGTTGTTAGGAGCTCTGGTTGAAATAATGAACGATTTATATTTAACTTTCTTGATTCTTACAAGGAGAGGCCTGCTACTCGTCATCACGGATTTCGCTTAATTTACAGCATATGTAGCGCTTGGCTAGAAATGAAACGACTCAAAGTGGAAACTCCAGATGGCCAAGCGTTTAGAAAATAAAATTTTTGACGCGGCTCTGGCACCGTAAAAGCCATTTATGTTAGTATATTTGCCAAGCAGGGGTTGATGTAGTAGTAAGAGCTCGGACTCGTAATGCGATGGTCGCAGGTTCGATTCCCCGTGCGGAGACTTTTTTTTTAGCTCTTTCCCAATTTTTATAATATTCATGTCGCAATTAAGCGAAGTGATAAATAATTTATTTTATTTATGATATTTATTTATATGCAAAAGGCATAGATAAGGGAAAAAAGATAACATATTCATCAGGCCCACATCAGGCGCTTTATCCGGTCCGGATTTGCGTGCGCCTTACACCACGGATCATGGCCATATCGATGTGCTATATCCGGTCCGGAGTTAATTCTCCAACGCTCCAAGTATGGGCCGGATTCTGACCTGATGAAATTTCTACTCGGGTCACAAGCCCTCTCAACAGATCTCGGTCAATGTAAAAGGTTAATTTTGCGATTGGCTCCACGCCAGGCGCTAAAACTTCAGGTCCGATCAATGTTCGCAAACTAAGTTAGCGATAACTGCATATTGTAATAAGATGACCCGGATAGGCTTGGTTAAGTTGTGAATGAACGAGTAGAAACGCATCGGTGCGACAGGAGAGGTGCTACGTGCCTGTGGCTTTTTGTGCACCCATAAATGAGCAGGGTGCTAAAATCACCCGTTTCTGGTCGTGCCGGTGATGATCATTCAGACCCGGAGTTTCCATGGTTACGTACACCAGCTGCGAATCGTCTCTGTTGCCGAACTTTCCCCCTCCGAAGGGGGGCGAAAATGGAAAAAAAGTGAATTTCGTATGCACATTAAGCATTATTTTATGCGAAAAAAAATCATCTGCACCATCAATTTCAATGTTAAAGAAGTGGTTTACTGATTTTCGCTGTCGTTGCATAAGCATGAGTGACGCTGAACGTTCTGGACGCCAAATTCCGGTCGCTACACCGAAAACAAATGAAAACATTCAGAATATGGTGTTGGCCGATCGGAGATTGAAAGTGCGCAAAATTATAGTACCCATAGTCATATCACATGGCCCAATGGTTTTAATTTTGAAAGATCATTTGGTTATGAGAAAGCTAGCCTCCGATTCAACGTCGATTTGAAGAAAATACGACTGAATTTGGCCAAAAAGAAAGTGCTCTTCTACCAAGACAATGCACGGATGGATACGTGCTTAGTCGCCATGGCAAAATTCCATGAATTAGGATACGAATTGCTCTCTCATACGCCATATTCTCCGGAGTTACTATTTCCTGTTTCCAAACCTGAAAAAATGGCTCAGCAGTAAGAGATTTGGCCCCAATGATGAAATGATCGGTCAAACAAACGATTATTTTGAGGACCTCGAAAAATCTTATTATTTGAAAGGGATCAAAAAATCTTATCATTTGGAAGGGATCGAAAAATTGGAGAAACGTTGGACGAAGTGTATTGAGCTCAAAGGAGACTATGTTGAGAAATAAGACATTTTTTTTGCCGAAAAAACTATCTTTCATTCATGTAGTCACTGTAGTTATTGATCCACCCTCTTATTGATATATCAGATCTGAATGAAAATCGCATAGGAAAATTGAATTTTGTACCGCCTCTGTACAAAGTATTGAAGAAGAGGATAGCGATTTCGAGCACGATCGAGAGCATTATTCCGTTTCTCACTAGACTTACTTTTAATTCGAAAAAAAACAACAGAATTATCGCAATTTGATATCTTAAACCTACTTGATCAGGTAGATTTATGAACTGTTTTTGAAGCTATGCTTTTTCTAAACATAATAACATAAAGCAAGCCTAAACATAGCAGCCTCCTCTGAATCATAACCAGGTGTCCAGAGGTTGGAGTACATCGACAACGGCTTTTCACATGTGTACCGTTTTGTGCTGTGTTCTTCGTGAAATGGTTGCTCTGCATTAAGAGACGTAGAATATGCTCAAACATCGAGAGAGAGAGAGAGGGAGAGAGAGAGACTAGTTAACTAATATATTATAATCTTATAACATATTCTTTTAACATACGCTTAAATGTTGTAAGTCTATCGCACTGCTTTCAGTTTCAACGGCAACGCATTATACATTTTTATCCCTTCGTAAAATATACTTTTTTGCGCACTATTTGTGTTTCGAAATTGTATCACAATATTTCCCGCTTGTCTCGTACTCCTTTCATTCTTATCCCCTACTAACACTATCTTCTTTCCCAGTTGCTCCTTTCATTCTTATCCCCTTCTAACACTATCTTCTTTCCCAGTTGCTCAGGCAACATACCTTTTACAAGTTTAGAAACAAATATACAAACATTATAATATAGTCTCTGCCTTATGGACATAAACTGCAGTGCGTGCAGCATTCTTTCAATCTTGGTATACCTATCACATTGCAAAATGACTCGCATGGCCCGGTTCTGCGAAACTTGCAGTTTCGTCAGCTGAGTCTTTCCTACACCTGCTAATATCGTAGCACAATACTCAAAGTGTGGTGCTATAATTGATTGATAAGCCATGCATCTAGTA
Organism: Cylloceria caligata; assembly: GCA_963942595.1. NCBI lineage: Eukaryota > Metazoa > Arthropoda > Insecta > Hymenoptera > Ichneumonidae > Cylloceria > Cylloceria caligata. Next base: position 33,047,558 of record OZ012708.1, read on the forward strand.
TAACCCGATATGTCGTTACCAATTCTATTTTAAAAACTGATTTTTTTCCCTAACATTTTTTCTTTAACATATAATCACAGTGTTCCTCAAATCGAAGCTTACTATCAATAATTACTCCAAGGTATTTGGTACTTTCCACACGTTCTAACATAGTGCCATCTAAACATTTCAATGTAATATTTTTTCTCAATAATTTTCTTATACTTCTAATTACCATAAACTTAGTTTTTACAGCGTTCATTTTTAACGTATTTCTATTCATCCAATTTTCTACTATAGGTAATACCCTGTTTAATTTCTTTTCTACCTCTTCGCTGTTTCCTCCTTTCACATGTATTATTGTGTCGTCCGCAAACATTTTAATGTTACACTCTTCTAGACAGATTTGCACAATATCATTGATATGTATCGTAAGTAGCAAAGGTCCTAATACTGATCCCTGTGGAACCCCACACTTTGTCATAATTCGTTTCGACCACTGATCGTTAAATCTAACTTGTTATTTTCTGTTACCTAAATATGACCTTAACCATTCTAGTACCATTCCTCTTATTCCGTATTGATATAATTTATCCAATAGTCTATCCCTATCTACTGTTTCGAATGCCCGTTTAAATCCAAAAATATTACTCCTACAATGTTTCCTTCACTGACTATCATCTTCTATTCATCAATGACAGTTTGAATTGCTGTCTCACAGGAATGATTTTTCCTAAAACCTGATTGGTGTTGTGTAATAATGTCATTATTTTGTAAATACATTTCAATTTGCTCTTTTACTACTAACTCTAGTACTTTCTCATATATTGGCAATATATTTATTGGTCTGTATTCACTCGCTTTCTTTGGTTTTTCTATTTTGGGAATTGGTATTATTGTGGATGTTTTCCACCCCTCCGGACATGTACCTTTATTAAGTGAATCATTTATTACCTTCAATAATTTTTCCCCTATTACATAAAAGCATGTTTTCAATAGTTCACTAGTTATTCCTTCATCTGTTCCTTTTTTACATGGCAAACCCATAACGATTCGTTCCAATTTATATATATGTATGTATCAATTCAAAATTCTCTACTGTATCCCTACTTTTTATAACATAAATAGTTTTCTTACCTTTATTAGTCTCTACACATATAGACTCAATTATATCATCAATACTTTGTATATCATACAAATTAAAATTGTCTGCAAAATTACATTCACCCGTGTTTCGTAATATCTCAAAATCTACATTATTTATTTCTTTTACCCCCGCTTTTTTTCCTCTAAATACTCCTTTTAAAGTTTTCCATAACATTGCTAGGTCATTTTTATTATCTATCATCTTATTGTCTATCATAATTTCATAATATTCTTTCTTTTTGTTCCTAATCAATTTAACAACCATATTTCTTTCAAGTTTAAATTGCAGACAGTCTTGTTCAGTGTCTGTATGCACCGCTCTAGTATATGCTTCGTCCCTTTTCTTTGTAACTACCCTTATATCATCCGAATACCATTTTTTTCTTTCCCATATCTTTGGAATTTTAAACTTTCTCCCTGGTGCAACTATATCTAATGCATCTACTATACTTTGAACGAAATTTTCTGCTCTAATATTCTGTTCAATATTTATGCAAGAATGATCTGTTATTTTCGGTTTATCATGCAATTTACAATTCACCTTACTATTCGCAAAAACCAAATCTATCAATGTTTTACTATCTTTCGTAACTCGCGTTGGCTTATCAATGTACTGTTTCATGCCTAAATATGACATTTCTGCTGTTAATTTCTTTGTATAAAACGAATCTTTCATTACATCTATATTAAAATCTTTCACCATTATACAGGGTGTCCCAGCTACATACACCTCATTACGACGGGTTGCATACTCCTAGGAGCGCGCCCAAGCGCGCATCGAGCCAGTAATACAGAGCGTGACGGTATAATAACTCGCGTATCTTTACAAGAGTTTCAGTACAGCGAGTCGTCACGCTGTCAACCGCTTCGCATAATAACCCGAAAAAACGTTATATTTATAAAATATTTAAATTTTTAAATGTGTGTTTAAATGCTTGAAGATTCAAATGTTTATTTGGATGTTTAAATGTTACAGAACGTTTAAATCTTTGAATATTTAAATGTGTTTAAATTATTGAAGGTTTAAATGTTGAAACGTTGCAGAAACGCAGTACGGATACGTTCTTTTAGTTGTCCTATCTATCAAAATTATGAATCGACTGCAAATTGTAGTTTGCTATGTTTAAAATTCAGTTTCGGCGAAACGCACATAATGCCGACGTGCGCACGAGTCTAAATTGAATCTTGAAGTTCGAATTTGCATAATTAATGTAATGAATTTAAACATAGCAGACTACAGTTTGCAGTCGATTCATAATTTTGATAGAAAGATCAACTAAAAGAACGTACCCGTACTGCATTTCTGCAACGTTTCAACATTTAAACCTTCAATAATTTAAACACATTAAATATTTAAAGATTTAAACGTTCTGTAACATTTAAACGCCCAAATAAACATTTAAAACTTCAAGCATTTAAACACACATTTAAAAATTAAAATATTTTATAAATATGACGTTTTTTCGGGTTATTATGCGAAGCGGTTGACAGCGTGATGACTCGCTATACTGAAACTCTTGTAAAGATACGCGAGTGATTATACTGACACGCTCTGTATTACCGGCTCGATGCGCGCTTGGGCGCGCTCCTAGGAGTATGCAACCCGTCGTAATGAGGTGTATGTAGCTGGGACACCCTGTACATTGTCCCTTAACTACCAATAAGTCCATAATATCCGCCAAAAATCGTATAAAGTCACATCTGACGCACTCGGTGAGTGGTACACAACGGCGATCGTACCTTTCAAAATACTGTCTTTCACTTCTACCGCTATACACCAACAGTTGGATATTAATTTTTTCCTCAATATTACTTTATACTTGATATCGTTTCTTACGTATAATATAACTCCCCATGTGTTCCTGCTTTCGGAATCACATCTAACGATACAATAACCTGGCACATTCACCTCACTATCTTCGATATCTGGTATCAATCTTGTCTCCGATAGCGTCAACATTGCCGGGTTCATCCTCTTCATAACCTGATGTTGGATTTCTTCCTTGTGTGCCATCATACTTTGAGCGTTTGTGTATACAATCACCTCTTTCCGTGATTGCTACTTGCCAGAATCCCAGCCAATTCTTTTCTCCTCTTGTTCTAATGCTTTGATGTAAGTTGGACATTCCACACTCAGAGCATCATGTTCATCATTTATCTTTACATTATACGTCTTATTTATATACATACAATTTATACATCTTCTTCTTGTTGCCGTACATTCACTTGTTTTGTGATCTCCGGAACACTTATGGCATGTTTCTTGTCGTGTACAATTTTTGGCAATATGGTAGTAACCGCAACACTTGAAGGATCTTCGCACACTGTAGTGGTTGAATACCATACATTTCCTCCATCCTATATTTATTTTTCCTATTTTTAGAATTAATTCGTGTGTTACTTCATCTACCTCAAGTATTAACGAGCCTTCTTTGCTTTCTCTTCTGGTTCTTGTAGTTCCTCCACTTCTTTCGTTGCTAATCCTCTTCACCACTCTTATGTAAAATCCTCCTTTTTTCCCATCAATATTATTTTGCTTCTTGATCGTATTTATTAAATCTTCGTCTTCTAGTTTAATTTCTTCTTCATCAACATTTATAATTTTTAACTTTGGCTTTATTTTCTTTGGTTCCATTATCTCGAAGTCTTTGCCTAGCTTTTCGCACACTGTGTCTCTCAACTGTTTTATTTCTCTCTCACTCTCGCATCCAAGTATAACAGATCCTTTACCTCCTTTCCTGATTTTTGTCATTCCTACAGCTAGATTCTTTATATCTATCTTCTCTTTTACTATCTTCTTGGTGGTCTCGCTCTCCTGTTCCTTTCTCGGTTTAACGACCAGTATGCTTTCTTTCTTCTCTTTGATTGCCTCACTATAACTTTTTGTCCATTTCCTGCCCTCTCAGCGCTTCCTCCATGCATATTCTGTTTTATCTCGTCTAATTCCCGTTTGAAAGCTATGAACTCCTCCCGAATTATTTGTTTTATCATCATCATGATTTTACTTTTGCATGTTACCTCATCCTTCATTTCTTTTACTGTTTTCACCAACCAGTCTATCTTTGTATCCATACTCACTTGCTTGTTACTTCCCGATGTAGTTACTGTTGATCCTATGGATCCTGTTGACCCCAGTCTTTCCCTTGCACTGCCCGTCGCGGGTGTCTTTCTCAACTCTGCTTTTTCATTTCCAACAGAAATTTCAAGAAACGGATCTTCGCATTTCACTATCTCATTGTCTTTGTTCATAATCCTGTGTTTATTTGCACATCCCGGATGGAAGAAACACTTAATACATTTCTTACACCGCAAAACCACGTTCTTCACATCCTTCTTACATGCAGAGCATCGGTACTCCGCATATTCGGTTCCAATCATGTCGGTGTTACCGACCGATACCTGTACTCACATATATCAGTGATACCAGCAGATCACCGTGCCACTTGCTAATTAGTTACTACCGCAGCCATACTCGCTGACTCATCCACGTTGGCACCTTGATGGCTACCTGCCCAGATTTTGTCGCGGAGCAGTGTATAAAACAAAACTATCGCTTCACACTCACAATGTAACGTATTCCGGCCAGATAACATGAGAGAGAGAGAGAGAGAGAGAGAGAGAGAGAGACTGATTGATTGATTGATTGATTGATTGATTGATTGAATATTTTGTTATGCCTTGGCAAGCCCTTGGCAAATATTAATGACAATATATAATAATATTTTTATGAGAAATCTAAATAAAACAATAAGAATCTTATAATAATAAACTTAAAAATAATTCTAAAAAATCTAGAAATACAAGTAATAATAAAAATAAAGATAAGACGAAGACTAGGACTAACTTATAGGTAGCAGATTAACTGTACAGAATTTTCGAATTAGATGGTATAAATATGAAACCGGAATTTACCCATAGATGGCCCTAGCTGTCAATGAAGTTACCGTTAAACCGCGTCATTGGCGCCATTTCCTTGTTGATATCTCTGACAAAGATTTTCAACTCACAACAATACAAGTTTCATACAACAGCATAGTTTGTAATAGCGTTGAATATGTCGAATTTTGTGCCTGGAAACTACGATTTGCGGACAGCATTGATTTTCTGTTACCAATTGAAGAAAACTGCTGCAGAATCGCATCGAATGCTTGTCGAAGCTTACGGTGAGCATGCTCTTGGTAAATCACAGTGCTTTGAGTGGTTTAAAAAATTCAAAAGTGGCGATTTTGACGTGAGAAACGAAGAACGTGGAAGACTGTAACGCTGTAACAAAAATCCTACCGAGAAGTCCTTATCACCCTGGACCTCGTCAGCAGTTCTCACCGGCGCGGTGTAGCTCCTAACGACAAGAGCCAGTTCGACGAGACATTTGTACTATCAACTCACAATTGTTTATTAAAGTGAATAAATCAGTGACGAACTGTTACGACAGTTCGTATTTGAAGTAAAAAATCATGATATAACATTTTTCCGCGTAACAAATTGGCGATACTGCCGGGATAGACTCACGTGACGTTATTCCATCAAACCGTAGACCCTGAACGATCGAACGGAGCTATCGTCGATTACAGACCTTGGATCAACACTGAAGAGGGTGTAGACACACTGTCATCTATAATACAGTCCCTGAGCTATACTACAAGGAATTCAGGATCCAACGATAAGGTAAATATCGAAAAAAATAAAAAAATAAATAAAGTGCTTAAATTCGTGAGACTGAGCCCGCGAGCCCAGATCTCTCGTCAAAAAAAAATCGAAACGCGTTTTGTATATCCAAATAAGCTGATTAGCAGCTTACGCGGATTGCATAGTTTAAAAATAAAGGCAGGAGGCAAGGCTATCACCAACCACTGTCCACCATTACTAAATAATAGATAAAAGAACTTATGAAAAAGAAGAACGATGAAAAAAATATAAATAAAACTGGCATTCAACAAATATCGCGTTACTCGAGACTATTCTACGGAAAGCCTTGACAGTTCAGGCACTGACGTGATCGATAGAATCCGAAATCCATTTTTAACCGCAGAAACCATGTCTCGAACCGCATCACTGACGGGATCCCACGTCAAAAACAATGAACCAATAATGGCAATTATGCGAAAACTAGAATCTTTGGAAGTATCCATACTCGCACTAGGCGAAGAAAATAAAAAACGATCGGATGAGAATAAAGATGTGTGGAAACACTTGGGAATAGAATTTACCGAAGACGAAACAGAAGATCAAAAGAGAGTTCCGAAAACGCACGCCCGAGTCGACACCGGATCGCAGCCCCGATAGAGTCTCACGCAACCCGATCGGCAACGGAGACAGTAACAGAGATAAAGAGCTCGGCCCAGCAAAAGAAATTATTCGCGTTGTGCGAACGCTCAAAGGAAGTGATAACGGGGGAGTCGAAGAATTCATCTTATCAGTAAAGCGAGCTCGACTTCAATGCTCCGAACCTCAACGGCTTCTGGACTTTATCTTAAACGAAAAAATAAAGGACAATGCAGGGTGAACTATTCGCTTCACCCCCATATACACGTATGAAGAACTGTATCAAGCAATTCGACAGAATGTAGGCGGTACAACATCATATGAATTAGCACGTGCAAAACTGGCACAGACAAAACAACTAAACACAGAGAGCGTACAGATGTACAGCCACCGCTTCAGACAAAATTTGAACGAACACTGGGCGATCGCATGAAGCACAATTGCAATTATTGCAAAAAACCAGGCCACACAGAAGATCAGTGCTTCAGAAAGGCAAATTTTTACAAGGATCGAAATCAGAGACGAGCCCCTCAGCGGGTCAACGCGCTTCAGGATCAACAGAACGACGAAATGGACGATGAGCTAGTCGACCAGCTGCAGGAAATGTATCTGATAGAGTTACTGCAATCTCCGCCAGATTACAGTCCTGTCAATTGAGATTGGGAGGAACAGGAGGAACAGCAAGATACCTCGTCGACAGCGGATCTTCAATAAATATCATCAAAGAAACACTCGTTCCACCCACCACAGCGCGACATGAAGAGGAATAGGAATTTATGATGGGAAATGACAAACACGTATCACACGAGACCGTCAGCTTGAAGCTGCATAGAAAAGAACATAAATTCCACATAATATCTCCCGAGGTGCCTATACCGGAAGATGGAGTCGTCGGACAAGCACTTCTACAATCCTTCAAGTACAATCTGAGCAACGATGTCCTCTCACTCGATGGAATTCATCATCGCTTGTATGATGACGGATACTTTATCCCGGATGGTTCAACTCGCATACTGAATATCCAGTGCAACACGAAGAAAGGACACGTCAGCATTTTCGACCATCCAAAAATTCCTGACTCTATTTATCTCGTCAAAGACTACACGATACGAGTACCTATCAGCAACGACTCGACAGAAGGAATACATCTGGAACACCAAGAAATGTGCATCGAACCTGTTCACGTACGAAAATCTCGAATTACGACATTAACAACGACCGAGATAAGCCTCAGAATTCAACTCTTAATGGACAACACCCGCTACAACCACATGGAAGATACCAACGGCGAAACGCTTCGGAAAATTATCTCGAATTATCACGACATTTTCACGTTACCAGGGGATCCTCTACCTTCTTCAGAAACTTCTGAGCACATCATCACTTTGAAGGACAACAAGCCAATTAACAACGCTTCATATAAACCACCAGAATGCCATCGTCGTGAGATATCTCGACAAGTCGGCGAGATGTTAAACAAACGAATCATCAAACACTCAAAGTCACCACACAACTCACCTATATGGGTAGTACCTAAGAAAAGTGACGCATCTGGAGAAAAGAAATGGCGAATAGTAATCGACTTCAGAAAATTCAATGAAAAAACGGATCAAGATGCTTATCCTATTCCTGTGATTGACGACATTCTTGATCACCTGGGGAACGCGAAGTTCTTTTCAGCATTCGATCTCAGCTTGGGGTTTCACCAGACACGAATGGAAGAGAATTTTAAAAAAATACACTGCGTTTTCAACACCAGAAAGACATTTTGAGTACGAGCGCATGCCGTTTGGTCTCAAAAACGCGCCCGCAACTTTCCAGCGGATGATGGATACTGCATTGAGAGGACTAATCGGCAAGATATGTTTCGTATATTTGGACGACAGCATAGTCTTTGGATTCACGTTAAAGGAACACAACGAAAATCTCGTGCTATTGTTTGATCGATTACGACAAACCGGATTAAAATTACAACCCGACAAATGCGAGTACCTTCGACCTAAACTCCAATACCTTGGTCATCTCATCACCAAGGATGGAATAAAACCGAATCGAACGAAGTTAAAAGCCGTCAAGGAGTTTAAACAACCAAGAAACCCCAAGGAGGTGAAATCCTTCCTCGGGCTAGCGGGATACTACCGGAAATTTATTAGGAATTTTTCGACAATCGGAAAACCGCTGACCAATCTCACTAAGAAAGATTAAGATTTCATCTGGACTACGGCATGTTAAGCAGCGTTCGATACGTTGAAGGACAAGCTCTGCATGGCACCTGTACTTTGTTACCCGGACTACGAGAAGGAGTCCACGCTGACAACCGACGCATCCAACGTGGGATTAGGAGCAGTGTTATCGCAAAATGGACATCCATGCTGTTACATCTCTCGAGCACTCAATGCACCAGAAATAAATTACAGCACAGCGGAAAAAGAATTACTGGCTATAGTCTGGAGTGTGAAGAGGCTACAAAAATATCTACTCGGAAGGAAATTCAAAATTCAAAGCGACCATAAGGCTCTTGTTTGGCTATTTAACGTCAGAGATCCATCATCAAGATTACTCCGCTGGAGACTCAAGCTTGAAGAATACGATTATACAATCGAGCACGTAAAAGGCAAAGAAAACCAAGCCGCCGACACACTGTCCCGAGTATTACCAGCGAGAGACGTCCACGAAGAAATAACAGCATCTGAAGGAAACAGTTCACCTCAAAAAAACGAATCGACCTCAACAATGACTAATTATTACGACGAATATACCGTGTGGAATGGTATCGTTCATCATGACGAAAAAAATATAAATTCTCCAGTCTATGAGTAAAGGAGATTGATTTCAAGTCACCAAGGACATCACTGAAGAGGATAACATCGCTTCACTTGGACCCTACAATGAAGAGAAATGGATAGTTGAGCTCGGATTGGCTGTAGAGTTCCTCAAGGTAAAGGGGAGCAAAACTTATCAGTTCAAGGTCAATGATCCCACAATTTCCAAATGGGAAAAGGAAGTCATCAAAGATATGTTTAATTTCCTCGCAAACAAACATCAGACCACCATTATAATCTACTTTGCCTCCCAAGAAAAACTCACACGTAAACAGAAACAACAACTATTATCGGAATGCCATGGGAAGCCAGCTACACAACACTTTGGAGAAAATCGGTCAATAAAACGACTAAAAGAAGCTCACGAGTGGACGAACATGGATCAAGACATGACCGATTTTATCAAGAACTGCGAAGAATGTCAAAAGGAAAAATTAGTACGCATCAGGCAGAAAGCACCAGCTATGATCTCTGACACGCCATCAGCGTCAAACGACAAAATCGCACTTAACACCTTTGGACCGCTACCACTCTCGCAAAAGAAAAACCGCTACGTCCTCTCCATTCAAGATTCACTCACCAATTACATCATGCTATGTCCGCTAAAGGGCATTACCTCGGAAGGAGAATTCACCGCACTACTAGAGCACTATATTTACATCTTTTCAACACCGAAGAATGTGCTAACCGATCAAGGATCAAAATTCATCTCTGAAACTATGAAGGAATTTGAGAGAGTATTTCAAATTAAGCACATTAAGACAACTGCCTACCATCCTCAAGGGAATGGAAGTCTCGAAAGAGCCAATGCAGTGGTGAAAGATCTCATCAAAACCTGTCTTGAAAGCACGGAAAGAAACCAATTCTGGGACAAAGTATTACAGGCGATAGCTTTCGCATATAACACCTCGATTCACGAGAGTCACGGTTTTAAATCCTTCGAACTCACCTTCGGAAGAAAAGCCAACTTACCATCAGCGCTCTCTTCAACGCCGACGATCTCGTACAACGCATTAATCGAGAAATGGTCGAGACGTCACGAGTTCAACGTGCAGCGAGCTAGACAAAAACTCATAGCCGCAAAAGAAAAATCGAAAGAGCAACAAGATTCGAAAATCACGAGGACTCATCAGCTCTATGAACCAGGAGACCTAGTCCTGTTGCACAACGAACGCAGGCTGAAGAAACTAGACTGCGAATGGCTTGGACCATTTCCTGTGATCGAAATGCATGACAATAATAACGTCACGATAGCTCATAATGACAACAAACGAGTTAGAGTTAATATTGACAGAATAAAACCATTCTACAAACCTGTTGCAGATGATGCTACTACCGCCACTCCTACTATTAATGATCATACACCAATCAACGGAGGGGAATCTCCGGTTGACGCCGCTGAATAAAACCACCATCCATTCAGAGGATCTCGGACAGGCCAAAGTTTTCCACGAAGAATAGAGACTAGTCATCGCCATTGATACCAGCGGGTTAGAACCACGATATCAAAAGATATGGAGCTTTCTCGAGGATGCCGAAAAACTTTGCAATTCCATCTGTGAAGAAATCATCGAACTCAAGATGCTGCGCCTTCGGGTCAAACGGATTTACAACCTGATACAAATGCTTGAACATATGACACGAGACAACACCAGCTTAAGAAAACGACGCGGACTTATAGACGGCATCGGAACTATTTCTAAAACTTTATTTGGGACACTAGACGCAAACGATTTGAGTTACATTAACACAGAGCTCGATAAGCTCTACGCCAATCAAGATGCTATGGCAAGCAGTCTTACTAATCAAACTAAAATCATTAAAGTTATTTTGAACGCAGTACAACAAGATACATAATTATTGTTCAAAAAGGGACGAGATAATAAATTAAGAAACGAAGTAAATAACAACACTCAGAACATTTTTATTTCGAATCACATCACGATATGCTCCATGACATTAAGCGAACTTAACGAAGATGTGAACACACTTCAAAACGCAATTGGCGAAGGAAAACATAGGATAATACACCCTCAAGCCTTATCTCCAAAAACCCTCATGGGAGGAATAAAATATTTTGAACAACATTTTTACGTCAAGTACTCGATTCCACTAGAAATTCACAACTATCAAAAAATACTCGACATTAGTGAAAAGTCGATTAATTTAATGAAAGACAAATTAGTTTATATTTTAAAAATTCCTTTGCTTGAACCCGACGAATATGAAATTCAGCGACTTATCCCGATACCTTTCAGACACGGATCAAATTTTATTGCTGTTATACCTGAATCCGAAATTTTGCTAATCAATACACAGTACACCAATTACATAGCAGCAACTCAAAAATACATCAACGATTGTAGACAAACTCACGCAATACGTATATGCAAACGCACTCAACCAACGCTACTTATGTCTGAAACCGATTCAAGCGACAATCAAATTCTGCATCGACGAACCGATTTAATTTCTCATTCTAAATGTCAAATATCTTTGTTCACAATTCGAGAAATTGCTTACCTCACGTTAACGAACGAAAAAGGTTACATAGCTACTCCAGAGCACGAGATGACATTCACTACTGTCTGTTCCAACAAAGGAGGGCAAGTAACAATAAATTCAGCGACACTCATAGAGGCAGACACAGACTGCATTCTAAGCGGTGCAGGAGCCACCATAAGATTGAGTCGTTCAAGCAATCATTCTCTTCACGTTAAATATGGAAAAACCATCTCGTTAGAAATTCCGATAGAAGATCTCAATCTCATAACTGATAAATTAATACCTTTGCAACATAATATTAACCCTGAAGAATTACGTGGACTTGATCACGACCTTGACGATATCCAGCGAGCTATTAATAGTATCAAAAATGTACACAGGACACGTTCATGGTCCGAAAACACTGTTAGTATTCTAACCTATCTAGGGTATGCATCCTTAGGCTTAATAACTCTATGGTCCTTAAAAAAAATTGGAGTTTTCGACTGGATTGGAAAATGTATGCCAAAATTATGTTTCAAAATTTGCTGTAACAAACAAATCAATGTAACCGAAAACTTCAGCGAATCTCATCGTTACGACCATTGAAACGACATAATGGAATTGACAACGCCGGAATCGATGATCCGACCGATAAAGCGCATCAACCCTCGTCTTCCAGGAGTAAGACCAGTCTAACCAGGCGGGTATAACGCTGTAACAAAAATCCTACCGAGAAGACCTTATCACCCTGGACCTCGTCAGCAGTTCTCACCGGCGCACAGTGGGGCCGATTCCCGAAAAGCTGTTCAAAGGTCGAAAACGTAGTTCATTCTGTTTGAGATATAGTATATAAGGGTTTTTGGGGTCGCTGATTACGAATCTGAAGTCAAAATGGTAAAAAAACAAAATGGCGGGTACAAAATGGCGATAGTAAACCGAAAATACTCAGTTATAATACGGAATGTTTATCGAATTTGTATGAAACTTGGTTTCTGTAAGTTTTTGAGGTCGCTGAATACGAATCCGGTGTAAAAAAAACAAAATTCGAAATGGCGGATCCAATATGGCGGACGCAATTTTCGTAATCGGCCGGATTCGCTTGAAACTTGTTATTTGGTAGTTTTCGAGGTCGCTGAATACGAATCCAGTGTGAAAAAAACAAAATTATGAATGGCGGATCCAAAATAGCGATTATAAAAATTTATTAACTTTTTATAAATCTGTAAGTAAATTATATATTTGATAAATAGTAATAAAACATCTACTGTTACATCTATAATTGTATTGATTAAAATCACTTTTGAAAAACTTATTTTATACTATTTACAAGTTACATTTCCTTTTTTTATTGAAGTGAATGTACTTCAGTTACATGCAAGTAATTTTTTCTTTGAAGCACATATTTCTTAAAATCATTTTCTGAAACAAAATAGATTTTGTGAAATAAAATTAATATGTTCAAAGAGTTAATTTATAATTATTTTAGTTTAAGTAAACATTTTTTAAGATTACTGTATAATAATTTGATTTACAGTTTTAAAATAAATGTATTTGGATTATAGAGTAATGATTTTCTTGTTTAAAAGAAATATTTTGTACATATTTCAGATAAGTAATTACATTTTTAATCATTTATAAAAATATTGAAAAATGTATAATTCAAATATATAAGAAAGTGTAATAAGGAATACGATTTTTTAAATACTAACATATTTATTTGAGAAATACAGTACAAAGCCAAATTCAAAAAATAAATTTATATTAACAAGAATATAGTTCTAATATTAACATAAAAATTAGTCTTCATCATCAGTCGAATTGTCTGTATAAAAATCTGAAGAATCTGACGATATCGAAAAATATGAGATAGAATCATCAGTAGACGCATAAACAATTGGCGAAGTAAGCAAAGCAATTTTTTCCGGAAATAAGGATTTTTATTTCTTATGTGGCAATTTCTTTAAGTTTGATATATACGGATCTGATGCCACTAGCGAGCGCAAGAAAAGATCTTCCATCGATTTTGTTCTGTTGCTTTTTCGTGCAAAATCTTCACGGTATCTTTTAATATATTTATTACAAGACTCCTGTGCATCTTCAGACATTTGTCCGATTGGCAATAAGGCAGATTGTATTATTTCAGAGCCGTGAATTAAAAGTTTGTGAACAGAAGTAGGCATGTAGAACCAGGGATATAAGTCGACGAATTTTCGAGCTGTTTCTATTGTGTATTCTTGGAAATGTGGTACATTAATTTCATGACCACTTGAAATAGCTTGTAAAATAACATGGAACCTTTTAATAACATCTTCGTCAACGCCCGTTATAGTAGCGGAAATGGATGCATTTTCGAAAAATCGTCGAGCAGTGTTCCCATCATTCGTACTACCATATCCAGGCTTTGGTTGATCCACAATAAGTCCTAACTGTTGGCGAAAACCTTTTTGAATATTTTTTTTTGTATTTTCTGTCGCTTTCTTATCTTCACTTGTTCGCGCTTGCCATTTTTCAATATCCAATTTATACGAAACATGCAAACAACATTCAAATAATCGAATCCACATATGTAATGTAGATAAGCCAAAAGTTAAATTATCTCTATTAATTTCTCTTTTCAAAAGTATATCGATCTTATTAAAATCTTTACTAGTAGCATTACATAAATAGCAACGTTGAGTAGAAGCAGTTGCAGTAATTGCGTTACAAACTTTACCATCAATCATAGTTAAAGCAAGTTCGTAAGTAACAATGATCTCTTTTCCATTTATTACAGTTTTAAAAGGCATAAGTTTGTCCGCTTGTTCTTTTATATACTCTGTTTGTTTAACAGTGGCCTGAGTAGTTTCATGCAAAAATTCAAATTTTATTGGTCTACAAAAGCTTGGTAATGATGGTCTCGGATTTTTCCATACAATGATTTTTGCAGATGTATTTTTGCACTGTAACATGTATTAGTTGCACTGGAACAAGCGAAGTGAAAAAGATACTAGCATCTGATTTACTTCTATCATCATCACTCAATTTTTGCTTGTACATACTTTGGCCAGAACTGCCATCACAACCCCACTTACAAATTAAATTAAAATTAGAAAGTTGTTCATCCGGCAAACTTTTTAGGACATCCATTTCAGTCGTGAACAGTCGGCTGATTGTATGGTCTAATAAAGCTTGTAATTTAACTTCTGCATTGGTTTCACATATACTAATACTACCTTTTTCAGGATAATATTTACACTTGGCTTTCTGTACTAATTTATAAGATGGATATAATATACATTTCTTTTTTTTACTTATACTCCTTAATCCCTGGTATTGACTTCGCGATAGTTTTTGCTCGATTACAAGTGAAACAGCTTCATCAGCAGAAAGAGTGACTTCAGGAATAAACTCCAAAGATTTTCTATACTTTCGAGCTTTAGATGGACTACTCGAAGTTATATCTTTAACAATTTTAGCAGCTTCCACGTTTCCTTCGATTCGTAAATTCATCTGTGTTGCGTAGGAGAGCTCTTCAGTACTTGACCCCGATCGAATGTCTTCGGTTCTCCTTCGCTTAGTTCTTTCACTGGATTGTGCAAATTGCTGTTTTGGGCGGCCCATATGTGTTTCATCTGACGTGGTTTTTGGTGGTGATCCCTCTTCTTTCTTTTCATCGGAATAAACGATGCCATTTAGCCATTGCTGATTCTTCTCCAGAAATTTTTGTTCCATCCGCCAAACTTCCTGCAACTTTGCTTTTAATTTATGTAATAGTATAAGAACGACAGATTTCGCATTGTCTGATAACGTAAAAGATCGCTGTAATTTTGTAGACAAATTATTTTCAATTTTTTCAAAAGCTATTGTAGCACTGTCATTTAAGTTGTCTTTCAGTAATCTAAAAATTTCTTCCCTTGACAAACCAGAAATTCGTTTGGTACTATCAGCACCTGAAACAAAAAAGAAAGTTTTTAATTTATAACACGTTGAAGTGAAAGCAAAAACTTTTGCTAAAAATGTATATAAACTACAGTTTACAATAATTTTGTGAGTAAAAGTTTACAAAACATGACTTTTTTTGTATGTTAACTGAAACATTTACACGTTATTTTTCACTTGTAATCTTTAAGCATTGTGTAAATATGAATGAAATAAATAATAACAATATATCTTTATTATTATTTGTTAAACATGTAAAAATAATGCACTTACTTGCACTCGAAGCGTCCATTTTGCAAAACGATCCACTTCACGATGTTTGGCAAATTTTTGAATATTCTTTTACTTTGTACGATCCAACACAACAGCTGCTACTCCAAGAAAGATCACTTCGCCACTGCCTCGTAACTCGTAAACAGAGTTTCATCAAGCATATCCCCTTGCCAGATGCGTGCCCTTTTCAGGCATGCGCATTGCATGCGAAAGAATTTCCAGGCATATATTGCATGTATATAGCAATAAGGAACCCATATATTTTCCAATAAATAACTACCCTCATAAAAATTTAATGCAACTTGTGATAAATTAAGCAGTAATAAATTATTGAGCGACAGTAATTTATTATTAGTTGATTTATCATAGCCGGTATTAAATGGCTATAAAAATAACATCTCTCTTTCAAAATAAGGGTATAGCCCTTAAATAGTTTAATATATCAGGAGTACAAATTGAAAATGCGGGATTTTTTTCTATTTTTGAACGTTTATTCTGAAAAAATGGTAACAAATGAATTATTCAAAGTATTGTCCATCGCTAGCCACAACTTTTTCCCATCTTTCTGGCAATTTACGGATACCGTCGCGAAAAAATTCGGCCGGCTTGGCTGCTATCCAGTCATCGACCCATTTTTGGGCTTCTTCGTAAGAATGGAAGCGCTGGTCAGCTAGGCCATGTGTCATCGATCGGAAAAGGTGGTAATCGGAAGGAGCAATATCTGGGCTATACGGCGGGTGGGGTAAGACTTCCCATTTCAGCGTTTGTAGGTATGTTTTGACCGGCGCTGCAACATGTGGCCGAGCGTTGTCATGTTGCAAAATTACTTTGTCGTGTCTTTGCTCGTATTGTGGCCGTTTTTCTTTGAGTGCGCGGCTCAAACGCATCAATTGAGTTCGGTATAGTGCTCCTGTGATGGTTTCGTTCGATTTCAATAGCTCATAATACACCACACCCAGCTGGTCCCACCAAATACAGAGCATGAGCTTGGCGCCGTGAATATTTGGTTTGGCCGTCGATGATGATGCATGGCCGGGGTAACCATATGATTTTTTGCGCTTCGGGTTATCGTAATGGATCCACTTTTCATCACCAGTGACAATGCGATGCAAAAAACCCTTCCGTTTTTGCCGTTCGAGCAGCAGTTCGCATGCAAAAAAACGGCGCTCGACGTCTCTCGGCTTCAGCTCATACGGCACCCAATGTCCTTGCTTTTGGATCATTCCGAGGGCTTTTATACGATGGGAAATGGCTTGTTGTGTCACTCCCAATGAATCTGCGAGCTCTTGTTGAGTTTGACACGAGTCTTCATTGAGTATTGCCTCCAATTCAGCATTCTCAAACTTTTTCACTTGGCCCGGCCGCTCTTTGTCCTCAACGTCAAAATCACCACTTCTAAACCGCACAAACCATCTCTCGCACGTTGAAACCGATGGAACATGACTCGGATAAGCCTCGGAGACCAATCGATGTGCTTCAGCAGCACTTTTCTTCAAATTAAAGAAGTAAATTAAAACTTCCCGCAAATGCTGTTTTGTTGGCATGAAACTCGACATATTGAGAGCTCAAAAAAACTATGAATTTGACACTGCGACAAATTGACACATACTGAAAATTAAAGCTATAAGACGTAGCTTTGACATGAACATAGTCACAGTACTGCCTGATGCGTATAGCGTTAGTAACGCCATCTGTTATCAAACCCGCATTTTCAATTTGTACCCCTGATACCTTTAAATAGTTGAACTAAGTACTTCACTGATGAACACGTGGATGCCAAACCGAATGGGCATTCGCGAAAAAGATACGTATCAGGCAACTCTGCTCGTAACTGCCACAGGCCCACAGGTAGGCCTATCGACCCTTTGTGACGTGATCGACCCTTTTCAAATATTCCATTACCCTCGCAAAAAGTCTATCTGTTCCACTATGTATAGGTAGACCTATATATTGCAGGTAGGTCTATGTATACAGTCGACTCTTTTTAAATGTTCCGTTATCCTCTATAAATGTTAGAATCCAACAATATATACTCTAAAACGAAATAAGTTATTTATAACATTAAAATAATTATTAAAATTATGACAATTGCTGAATTAATTTAACTACAATTTTATTAAATAATTATTATGCAAAATAAAAAAAAATCACCTACACGAGATTTGAACCGAGAACAATAATGTACGAGTCCAGCGTGTAAGCCACTACGCTACGGAACTATTTACGTTGCATAGCCAAGGAAAAACAAAATTAAAAATGGTGGTTTTATTTCGAAAATTATGTTCACCGTATTGGACCCGCCATTTTGAATTTTGTTTTTTTGACACCGGATTCGTATTCAGCGATTCCAAAAACGCCCGAGTAACAAGTTTCAAGTTAATCCGACCGATTTCAAAAATTGCGTCCGCCATATTGGATCCGCCATTTTGAATGTTGTTTTTTTGACACCGGATTCGTATTCAGCGACCCCAAAAACCTCCGAGTAATAAGTTTCAAGCGAATCCAATCGATTTCGAAAATTGCGCCCGCCATATTGGATCCGCCATTTTGAATTTTGGTTTTTTGACACCGGATTCGTATTCAGCGACCCCCAAAACCTCCGAGTAATAAGTTTCAAGCGAATCCAATCGATTTCGAAAATTGCGTCCGCCATATTGGATCCGCCATTTTGAATTTAGTTTTTTTGACACCGGATTCGTATTCAGCGACCCCAAAAACGCTCAAGTAACAAGTTTCACAAAATTATATTCATTTGAAAAAAACGTGCAACAAATGGTTAATGTGAATTGGTAATTTTTTATATTCAAATGTGCACTAAAAACAAAGTTGCAGCTAGCTGCAACTGATTTTTACTAATTTTGTTACATAAGAGTACAAACTTTAATTTAAAACTTGTTTCGTTGCGGAACACTGTGGAACTTTTAACTTTTTCCCTGTTTTTCTAAAATGATTGCACATAATTTTTCATTTTTTTCTACTTTAGACATTGTTTAGCTATTAATTTATATGTATCTGTTATAATTTTCGACGCATATGATAATGAACCACTTTCTTCAACCTGAAACCTCCATTTTGCAGAATTAAGAAACACCAATTTTACGATCTTCTACGAATTTTTTAATATGACGCTTGAATATGAGCTCGAACGATCGAGCTATTACTTGCGCGAAGGTCTCTTTTGTACTGGCTTATACTTGCCAGGTATACTTCACTAGCCCTTATAAAATGTTCCATTATATTCTTTAAACATTACTCTATCCACCTATGTACTCTAAATCCTATAAAATGAAACTTCATTTTTCGACTTTTGACCAGCTTTTCGGGAATCGGCCCCACAGTGCGGCGCGGTGTAGCTCCTAACGACGAGAGCCAGTTCGACGAGTACTCTCCAACATACTACTTGGTCACTCTGCTCGATCACGGTCAGCAGACTGCATTTGTACTATCAACTCACAATTGTTTATCAAAGTGAATAAATCAGTGACGAACTGTTACGACAGTTCGTGTTTGAAGTAAAAAATCACGATATAACATTTTTCCGCGTAACAGACCACCGAAAAAGTTTGAAGACAGCGTATTGCAAGCATTGTTGGAGGAGGATGACGCTCAAACGCAACAACAACTCGCGGATCAATTAAATGTGACACAAGAAGCCGTTTCCATACTTTTGAAAGCCATGGGAAAGATCCAGAAGATGGGAAAATGGGTTCCACATGAACTGAATGAAAGACAGCAGGAAAACCGAAAAACCACTTGCGAAATGCTGCTCGCCAGGTACAAAGGAAAGTTATTTCTCCATCGAATTGTGACTGGCGATGAAAAGTGGATATATTTTGAGAATCCTAAGCGTAAAAGATCATCGGTAACTCCAGGCGAACCATCGACATCGACTGCAAGGCCAAATCGCTATGGACGGAAGACAATGCTTTGTCTTTGGTGGGATCAGAAGGGTGTGATCTATTATGAGCTGCTAAAACCTGGCGAAACCGTTAATACTGAACGCTACCGATAACAAATGATCGATTTGAATCAAGCTTTGCGTGAAAAACGACCAGAATATCAAAAAAGGCAACACAAAGTGATTTTGTTTCATGATAATGCACCATCACATACAGCAAAACTGGTCGAGGAAACGATTGAAGCATTTAGTTGGGAAATACTTTCGCATGCGGCTTACTCACCAGACTTGGCTCCGTCCGATTACTACTTATTTGCATCGATGGGACACGCACTTGCTGAGCAGCGCTTTACTTACGAAAATGTACGGAAATGGCTCGATGACTGGTTTGCCTCAAAAGAGCAACAGTTTTTTTGGCGTGGCGTCCACAAATTGTCAGACAGCTGGGAAAAATGTATAGCTAGCGATGGGCAATACTTCGAATAAAATATTTTTTATCATTTTCATACATTAAACGTGTATTTTCTATACAAAAATTCCGGGTTCATATTTATAGACCTGGTATATATTGCTCTCACTATACTACCGTAAACAAAAAAAAAATAATAACTAATTTAAAAACTAATTTACATCAATATGGTTAAAAAGGTGAGTATAGAGACGAATCTTCAACTGATCTAGACTGGAAGTAGAAGTGATATGGGATGGTAAGGTCTCCCAAAAATAGATGCCAGAGAGAGAGAAAATGCATTTCTATAAGTGGTTGTGCGATGCATTGGCACAGAAGAAGTCGATCGCGGTCTCCTCAGCTGACGTTCAGGAGTATCACTCTGGTGATTGAACAGATCCAATAAATATATTGGTGCATTTTGATGAATAATATTATGCATTGAAATGCCAAGAAAATATAGACGTCGCGTTTTAACAGTAAGCCAGCCAAGTTGTCGCCTGTACGGAGTGATATGAGGATCGAAAACCAAACGTATACAGTGATGAATGAGACGTTCTAACTTTAAATTCAATTCCTCATTTAGATTGTGATAAACTAAGCAGCAGTAGTTTAATAGCGGAAAAATTAAGGAAATTATTAATGAAGATCTTAATTCTTGAGAAAGATCCATACGATGAAATTTTTACCTGTAGACAGCAAAGTGTACTTTTTGAGAGATATGTAAAACATGAGATTTCCAAGATAAATTACGGTGCATGATCACTCCTAGGTTCCTAGCTTCACTAACGAACGGAATATTCACCCCGTTTAAAGAAACCGGTGGTAACATTGAAAAATCGAATTCGCGTGTATACGCATTGCTACCAAATATTAGGACTTTTGATTTGGCGATGTTTAACTTTAGACCGTTTGAAACTGCGAAGTTGGCAATAGCTTGAACGTCTTCGGTAATCAACCTTATACCTCCATTTATTTGAGACGGGATACAACTTAGATATATTTGCGTATCGTCAGCAAATATCATGTGCTGTGAGTATTGAAGTGCAGTGCTAGTGTCATTAATAAAAAGAGAGAAAAGAAGAGGATCTAGGACGGAACCTTGCGGTACGCCCTCTGTAGTAGGTAACCAAGAGGAGGAAGTCCCATGGTCATCAATAACTTTTTGAGTTCTTCCAGTCAAATATGAAAAAATCCAATCAAGAACTGGTTCCGCAAGGCCCACTTTTTTAAATTTCGCAAGAAGTTGAAGGTGTGGTACCGTGTCAAATGCCATCAAATAGGATGAGAATGGTAATACGCCTTTCATCCGTATTGCACCTCACGTCATCACACACACGCAGTAATGCTGATTGAGTACTGTGGCCCTTACGATAACCTGATTGGCGTGGATCAAAAACTTGGTTCAGTTCAATCCAGTCAGTGATCTGCTTATGAACCAATCTCTCAAGCACGTTCGAAAGTTCACTAAGATTGGCTATCGGCCTAGTATCAGACGGAGGAAGCGGTGTTTTAATCTTAGATAACGGTCGAAGAAAAGCTTTTTTCCAACACTGAGGGAACTTAGATGACTGCAAAGAATGGTTGAAAATAGCTGTTAGCAATGAGCACGAAACCTCAATAGAGTTGTTTATTAGGAACAAAGAAATTCCATCTGGACCAGCTGCATATGACTTTGAACTAGAGTTGGTAAAGATAATGAATCGTACTTGGTTGGACACGATTTCCCCAAAGTTGAATAATGGGCGAGCTGGTTGAATTAATAAACTCATCGTGCGAAACTCATCGTATGAACAAGGTGGTAATTTGCTGTATACAGCAGAATAAAACGAATTAAGCTCATTTGGTTGAAAGAAATTAAGTGGAGATGCAAAAGGCGACTTGGCTAAACTAAGAGTCGCCAGCTCTTTCCACAATTTATTCGGATCTGTTATGGTTGTCAATCTTTGAAGATGATACTCATTTTTTGCATGTCTTAAGTCATTTCTAAGTCCGTCTCTATACTCCCTAAAGATTGCAAGGTCTAGTACGCTTCCAGATCGCCGTGCGCGCGTATACAATAAATTTCGCTGAGCTATGCGTTCTCCCAAATTTTGTGTGAGACAGGGTGCCGGAGGGCGGCGAACACAGAAAGTGCGTAATGGCGCAAATTTATTCAGAGACTCTAGATATGCTCCAGACAATAGATCAACTATCGTGTTTATATCATCAGGTATTGTACCCGAATTTCCACTCGAATTGGACCTGAATCTCGAGTTAAAATCACTAAGTCCCGAATAATTAAATTTACTCGATAAAAAATTCAGAAAGCCTCTATCATTGAAATTATTGTAGACTCGCCGTGTAATGTTATGCTCGTGTTTAGGTTTCACCTCAAAGACATAATGTAGTTCTAATAGGTCATGTCCAGCTATAAACGGAGCCTCGGATTTAACATAAGATAGTTTTTTTTCTTTACTATCGATTAGGAATACATCTATCCAGGAATCCGAAGTCACCATATCGTGGGTTGTAGCGGATTCAACAATGTGTAGTGAAAGGGAGAAGGCTAATTGGCGTAGATAAATTGATTCATAATAATTACTAGCTCAATTACAATTAAGATCACCTGCTGTTATAATATTTTCATAGTTGTGAGAGAAATTCCATAAAGCTTCGTCAAAATTCCCTAGCATTAATGCTTTTGGTGGTCTGTATACTGAGGCAAAAAGAAGCTTCTTGGCGTTTGATCCAGTAATTTCGATAATTAGATATTCAGGAGCATTTGAATATTGACTTGGTGATGCCATTAATACTTTCGCTTTTAGGGACTTGTGTATGAAGCAAGCAACTCCTCCACCTTCTTTTCCTTCACGATTGTTGCGAATGAGGAAATATCCTTCTGCGCATAAGAAGTTATCAGATACAAACGAATGGAGCCACGTTTCACTCAACGAGATAATATGAAATTTGCGCTCGAGTATGGTTGATTGAATTAGTTCCATATGCCCTCGTAAGGAATTAACATTCAACTGAGCTATTTTCAAATGCGATATTGAGTGTGAGAGGGGTAAGCAATTTTGACTATTTGGAGACAGTCAGATCAGTTTATCTAGATCAGCCTCAGTTGAAACGATGATTGGTGTCTGACTATCGTTCTTGCGCACAAATATGAAACCAGAACGAGACTATACGTATTTATAATTACCATCAGAAGCACGAGCTTTTACGAGACGTAGTAGATGGTAGAGTGCGGGTGGAAGAAACTCATTAACATAGACGAGCCCATGTTGATCAAGGCCAAACACTTTTCTGAGAGTCAAATTTTTCTTAACTCTCTTTATTTTGATAATGTGCTCTCTGACTTGGTGCGATTTGAGAGTGATTACGAAAGATTTTGAAGTGATTTGTCTCGAGTTATCAGTACTGACATTACTTGGCTCATTATGTGGAGGATATTTCTTTTTGTCGACACTTCGAATTTCAAGTACATCGCTCAGGAGGTTCGGTTTACCAAGGGCCTTGAAAACTTTCTCCACTACTTGCTCCGCAGAATCACTTATTACTAAAGGCACACCAGATACTGTGATTTCAGTAGGGATTGGAACCGCGGTACTAGCCTTAGTCGAGTGAAGCTCATGTGATATATCAATATTTTGCTGTAATAATTGCGCGTAATTTGCTTCAAGATGTGCAATTCTTTCATCATGGGCCTTGAATATACTTGTATGCTTTTCAATACAATTGAGTTTTGCTGTATGATCGATATTGACTGCATTTTGTTCAGCAATAAAGGCACTAAGATTTTTATTTAAGGCAAGTAATAAATCTCTTTCTGATACACGGGGATTTAGATGTTGAGCTATGGGCGGTCGCGATGTAACAGCAGATTCAGCAGCTAACATATCAGCTGACGAATCATGGTTTAATTGTGTACTCTGGTGTGTCAGCTGCTGAGAGATAAGCGTACTGGTAGAGGAAGACATTGAAGATAATACAAGTGGTGACGACGGCGGCGACCGTGTTAAATTGGGCATTTTAAATAGATTTAAGACGCAACAAGCATTAGCTGATCTAAATGAAAAATATGTTCTGTCACAAGCTGAGTGAAATGATTTGGAGCAAGTTATGCACGAAACCCTATTATTAGCAATAGCTTTTTGCATTTATTGCACTTTAAATTTAAATTCGACATGCGGATAAATAAGATCGACAATTGCACATCTAACAATCAGCTGTTATAAAATAAACTAACGTTTGAAGTCAAAACGGCGCGATGATTGTATATAATTTATCATTCTATAGTGTAGGAGAAAGAGCTCGAAAGATGTACACAATATTACCGAATCAGTATGTACATGCGAGAGCGCAGATCAAAATACCTGAGGTAAACACCACCGCTTAGAATCTGCGATAGTCCTACAAGGCTATGAGATGCGTATGCGTGCTGGGAGCAGATGGTAGAATGCTGTCGACGATAACCGCTTCAGTGGTGTCAGTGGTGTAGCGGTGAAGTAATGAGTTCGAGCGATGACAACAAACTTGCGCGATAATGGTGCCGTAGGTTCAAGAGAGAAAGAGCACATGCGTCGTGTACAAGACCTTGAGATCGGCTCAGCGAAAAATCAGTGTTCCAATGAGAAATCGAAAAATCCATCAAACTTTTCATCGAGTTTCGTCAGTGTACATTTGTTAATCAGTGACTTTCTAATTGTGTTCGATGAAAAGCAAATTAGCGCGTGCTTACGTCCTGAAACAGAACGCCCCACGGGCAGAATAGAGCAGAATCGTGCCAAGAAAGAAGGAGCGAAAAAATCATACGTTGACGTGTACTCACTGTAAGGGAGAGATAGAGGGGGAGGGGGGGAGAAAGCGACTTGCCCCATTCAGTCCGTTAATTGTACATTTCGTCCGTACGCAAGTCAGTTAGATCGCTATTCAGCCCCCTGCGCAACGGCGTTTTTCGCTGCACCGAGAGTCGGTCGGCTACTCTCTTCTGCAAAAATAAGCATTATTGAAACACGTTACAGTCTCATCTCTTTCTTGTTTCTTCTTCTTTTCGACATTTTACTTTCAAATAGACTTAATATTTTATTTATCCTCTCTACATATATCACATATTTTATTTATATATTGGGTCTGGGAAAAAGTTCGTGGTGTTTTTTTTTAGTAAAATTCACCTGATTTTCTTATGGTGTGAAAATGAATTTATTTGAACCAAATATGCTCCATTATTATCGACAATGTTTTGCCATTTTTCGGGTAGAGCCATGATGCCATCGGTGAAGAACTTCTGTGGTTTCTGGTTGAAAAACTGAATCAAGTGGCTTGCACAGGCTTCTTTTGAAAGCAGTATAATTCCACTGGACTATACGGTGGATGCATCAAAACTTCCCAGCCAAGCTCTCGCAATTTTTGACGGGTCATCAAAGAAGTGTGTTGTCGGGCGTTGTCATGATGCAAGACAACACCTTTCCTATTAATCATTTCGGGCCGTTTCCTTTCAATTGCTTAGTGTAATCTCTCTAGTTGTCCCCAGTAGAGTTGAGAATCAATCATCTGACCAACTGAAAGTAGCCCATGGCGGATGATTCCCTTCCAGTCCCACCATATACACAGCATCACTTTTTTTGCCGTCACTCCTCGCTTCGCGAACGCTTGTGACGGCTCACCATCCCTTGTCCACGATCTTTGACGCTTCCGATTGTCGAACCTGATCTATTTTTCATCACCGGTTATGACATGTTTCAGAAATTATTCGATTTCAATTCGTTTCAGCAGCGCATCGCAGATGTTAATTCGGTCTATGATGTTTTTTTTTTGTATTTTGTATTTTGTATTTTGTATATACATAATTTGTATTTTTTCTAAATTAAATTGTTTTGGGTTAATTTTCACTTTTAATGTCCACGCATTTGTGTGTTTAAGTTGTACGTTTCGCAAGATTGCTGGAAGATAGAATAAACTTTTTTCGCAACATAACAACTACTTGGTCTGGTTTATTTTCCTTTTGTCTCGAGTGAGTTTTCATGTTTTTTCAATACTTTCGAAGATCGGTCAAGCCACATCGGAAGGATTCTCAACATCTCCATTTTCAAACGCAAACAACTTTCCAACCACTGCACCAATTTCGATGTTTATACACTCAAAGTAACGCTCGAAGTGTCACCTTTCCAACGAGCGTTCAGTAGTGTCGCTGCGATCTGTGTTTTCTGACTTATTTGAAATTAATGCCATCTATCAGGAAAAACGCCACGAACTCTTTTCCGGACCCAATATATTGGTATTTTTGCTACAGATTCCAATATTTTACGAAAGACGTATCAATCTACTTTCCGGAGAAAAGGAGATTAATCCTTTTATACCGATTTTTCTTTTATCAGCCGGTTATAACTGGAAATACCATTAGTTTAATATTGATTGTAATTATATTCGAGTCACAGCTCTGCGTCATTTCCATATAGAAGTATAATTGTTATTTTTTCTGCCAATAATTTATATCAACTATTCGTATGAACATTTTAGTGGTGATAAACTTTTCGTTTAAATCAATAATTCCTCTGCTTTTGTGAATTATTTCGCTCAGATAATAGTTGTTCACATAGTAATTATCTTTGTAACGAAGGAGAGAAAGAGGCAGGAGCTTTTAGGAAAAAGTGAGAAGAAATTGTGTAGCCGCTTGGTCACGTGACAACGTCCAGGCCGACCGCTCTCTTTTGACCAATAACGTCCCGGCGGCGACTAGATGAACCCCTGGTCTAGGATTAAGGGTAACGTAGCGTTGAATCATAGATTCATAAATGACAGTCGATAACAGGATCTACGTCGTAGATCTCATGCTTCGAAAATTTACCGTTTTACCGGTGGCGCTGGTCTAAGTCTATCTTTTAAAGGTTAATCTTCCTAGGAGACGGTCGGTACAGCTGTACATCCACTTTGATTCTCTTTTTGTGTGTAAAAATACTAGCAACTCCGATGCAACGGAGTTGCCGATTTCACCCTCTCCGTCGATAAAATCGCTCTCCTTTCCTCTTGCCAAATTTTAAATAAAAGGGAAATGTGAAAAGTTAATTTTACTATAGCAAAACTAAAGCAGATAAATGTTAACGTAAATTAAATCAGGGTAAAATGCGACGTTACGTCAGGACGTAACAGAAGTGAAAAAATTACTCACAGACATTTCTTTAATAGCTTTAAATCTGATCGAATAATAATTGCGGAACGAGTGTACAAACCTGGTTAAAAAATAATAATATTTGATGATTCACATAATAACACATGCTTACGAAGAAAATAATTTATTTTACTAATTGAAGGTGTTCAGTTTTCGTACCTATCACGCATACACTCAATTCGTGCACGCACTATACTCACAATCATACGACGCCTCGCGTCATATGATCGACGTGGCGCGTCGTTGTCTATAAAGACGCCACTCAGCCTCGCACTATACAGTGAATAGAGCCCACTCACTAGTCCATCGTGTGTCTTCGCTACAGAGCTCTACATCAGACCACCTCATGAGGATCATCCACAAGAATCAAGGAGCCAACGCACCAGCCTGAAAATCTACGCAACATCAGTGTGTGATGCACACAGGCCAGACCAAATTAGTTGCATATTTTTTTGTTCACTCACCAAGTATTATTTAAATATTGTTATTTCATTCAATAAACGTTGATTTATTGTTGTTAAAAATTGAGTGCATTTAATTTAGTATATTTGTCACCAGGATCCTTAATATTAATAGTCTCAGCTGTCACTTGACGCAATACGTGCGAACGCATCAACCTAATACTCACTTAGTACAGTTCCATTGCGCAAGGCACTACACTCATCGATACACAGTATTTATTACTCATTTTGACTAGGCACCCACTCTGCGCTCTTTTCAATTTTTTTATAGGGCTTTTTCACACCAGTTAGCTTTAATCATACCATTCTCAACCATTTTTTTGGAACATTATCAAACATTTTTTGGTCCTTCGAGCCGGACCTAGTTTACTCATATTCATTCTCATACAGTAGATGATAAGATAATTATTGTGTGGTTTTGTATTGATTATGCGCTGTCCCGTCTTGTTGTTACCCATGCTTCAATTAATCTCAGATTCAATTATTAACACTGAATACATAATGCTTTGGTCAAAAAACATGTTTGCTCTTCAAACGTATTTTTACCTATTATTATTATCAGTACCTACTTTGTATGATTCGAAAGGTTTTATTTTTACCTAGTGTCAAATAGTGAAAAGAAAAACCTCGGATGTGTAGGATTCAAATCTGTTTATCGGTGATAGGATACTTGGATGATTATCGACTGCGGGACTCACATATACTTAAGAATGGCAGGACGCAAATCTTTTTTACTTATGACAGATTACAATCTCCTTTTTCCATAGTAGGATCCAATCTGTGGTATCGCCTGTAGGACCCAATATTTTTTAATGACGGTAGGACCCAATCTACTTCATCGGTAGCTGGAGCAAATCGACACGACCCACCGTTGAATAGCAACTCCGTTTTACCTGCTGTCGGTAACATACCTCCCGTGGGAATTTTACAATAGATGGCGCATCGGCAAGAACGTCGGTCCAGCGTCCAACCGATAACGTAAGTATCGCCTATGTGGCTCGACAGTCGGGGGGCTTAGTTTAGGGCGTCCAATCAGGTGTAGAGTGGAGTAGGTGAGACAACCAATCAAGTGTGGGGGCAAAATAAGCGTTAGGAGGTAGGGGACCGATCACAATCCAGCAGGGAGAGAGGAGGCAATGCCCACAGGTCTAGCAATCTTGTGCCTATTCTACTGTGGTTTTATGCACGTTCATTGGCATGCCACGCTCTGATTTGTCCAAGCAATGTGATACACAGAGAAAAAAGTGAGGAGATTGTTTTCACTCCATTTTTTGGTCTACTTTTGGCATTGTTACTTCGTATAGGTCCTTATGATTATTTCCATGTAAATATGCTGTGCCGGGTTATTTTTGCGAACTCGTTACAAAGTCGGACGGAGCGGGGTCAACCGGGGTTAACCTATTCGTTTGACCGAGAGTCTCCCCGAGGCTATCCAACAGGACAGAAATATTAGAGGGCGAAACGATAAATGTTCAATTCGTGTTTCTTTTATTTATTTTTCTGGAATAATAATCCCGAACAGGCGACGGCCCGAGCCCTAGGATGCCCGCATCGACAGGAAGGTTAGCCGCGGCAGCCTGAAGGACCGTACGGTATTGGCGAGAGGGGAGATCTCGACACTCCGTCGTCGTCATGCAAGCAGGCCGTAGCCCCGTCTATGACGTCAGCGCTCTCGTTAAGAGAACTTCGCGAAGACCATCCCCACAGCATCTCATGGGGACCGGGAGATGCAACGATCTCGGGTGGCCTTTGAATTTTCGCTGCGTTGCGAAGTCTTTTTCATTTCGTTCGCTTCAGGCTGCTGCTATGGACGAGGCATCGCAGCTCTCGCTAGGGCCGTTGCTGGCTCGGATATTAACCCCAGTCGCAAGTACCGTTACCAAGCTTTAAATTTTATCGGTGGCTACGATTTGGGGGCAGGGAGTTTATCGGCTCAAACAACGACAGCCAACGTATTATCGGGGACTCTTGCGCCGTATTTTATACAACGTGGACGTATATACCGGGTCTGCTGCCGTGTCTGATCGACGAGAACCGACGCCTGCTCCCCGCTATTCTGGACCGCTGCGAGATTATTTCTCGAGAGGCTCCTGATACTGCCATTTTTCGCTAAGGCTGTCGTTCGTCTCTGGTTTGAGGGTGAGAGTTAGCTCCAGTAATTTTGGTGAGGAAACCAGAGCGATATTGTCGTGACGCACGCTGTTGGGCCGGACATTTAACGTCTCTTGCTAAACAGCTACCGCCCGGTATTTCAAAACTTTGCAATAACTCGCTTCCCGAGAATGAAAGGATCACCGAAGGGGTTCCGCTTACTGATTATTGAAAGATTTTATTATTGTAAAGTTAGGCACGATGAGAGTTCACGTATGCGGGATGAGTATGAGTGTTTGTGAGCTTGGCTATCCCGGGATTTCCCATGTTATTCATTCCACCGTTTCGGATTTATTTATTTTATTTTAGTTAGCCCGCTTTAAGTTTTTATGTGTTCGGATTTATTTATTCTGTTTTATTGATTCGAATTTATTTACCCTGGCTTATTTATTCTGTTTACTTCATTCTGTTTTATTTATTCTATTTTAACTAGTTCGATGTACTTATTCCGTTCTGTTTTAATAGCTTTATTCATCGTGGACTCTTGTATTCGGTTTTATTCATTTAAGGATTTCTTCGATTGGTTTATTCTGTGTTATTTAATTACTCCGTTTATTAATTTCGTTTACTCGTTTATTCTGTGTTATTCATTTATTTATTTCTTTTGATTTATCTTGTGTTATTCAAATAGTTGCATTCGAATGTTGTCGCCAGTCTGAGAGAATTTTTTAAAGATTTTGAGGCAAATTAAATTGACGGGAATCTAGCACGTTACCATTTGACGTATTCCGACCCTGCTTCCGAGAGTACCACTTTGGCTCTCGGCTAATCATTTTATTCAAGCCACTGCAATAAATTGTTATTATATTTTTTTCTGTGCGGGACACCTCTGACTAACCCATCCCCTCTACCGATTACCAAGGCTGCAGCGAAGCCGAGCTGACCCCGTGTATTCCGCGTGCGAATTAAATTTGTCTCGGGATATAATTTCTTTCCCGGGACTGACGCCCAGCACGCAGGAGCACAGGCTTTTGTAACTACCCGTAGGAGCTGGAAGCGATGGAGCTGGGAAATTTGGTTACAAATTTGGCGCCCAACGTGGAGCGTCATTATAATATAAATTATGATAACAATCCGGTGTCTTGCTCCCGTTAGAGAGAATCTGGATGTTATTCTTCGTTGAAAATTCCTTTGGTGTTGTGGAATCGAATCTGAAAGATATCTGAAAAGAATGAGTTTTCACTCAAGGCAGATGGGAAATAACCAGACTAAAAGATGTAGGTAGAATAAATGGTTTTACTCCACCGTCGGCTACCACACTACAAAAAATACATATAAAAAAATAGCACGAATAACTTTAGAGTGAATATTTGGTGAGAAGCACATACAATTGTATTAATTGCATGCTGTAGTTTTTAAGGTGAACGTAGTGTAGCCCGCGCTGTAGAGCACGCCACGAGGTGAGACTTTTGAGGATGCACAAATGAGATTTCTGCACCTCACCAACATTGAATTTAGATACATTATAATGGCGCACGCCTACCAAGTTTTTGACTCCTGTTGAGCATGAATACGTTGAGTAGATTCGGTATGAGGCGGTGAAAAAATCCGAGGTGAGCGTAGAGTGTGTAGCTGTTCCAGCGGTTTTCACGAAAGTGTCTAAAAATCTCAAGATGGCTGCGTAGTACAAAAGCGTCTTTATGCGACGCTGAAGTCAAGTGAGAGAGACAGCCTCTCGCTTGAGCAGCATGCCTGCCAGGCGCTGCCTTGGCTACCTTCGTGATAGCCAAGCGCAGCACACCACCCAGCAGCAACAGGTTGACGCACGGCAAATATCGATCGCCGTGCGTCAACTGATTTTCTAACATTCACTAGTTCGTCTTTTATCGCGTATAATTGTTTTTGGTCCATTTTCGTAGAAATTTGTGAGAGACTCCCCTTAATATTAATTTCATTAGTGATTGTCTATGTCAGGGGTCTCCAAACTTTCCAGCCTTAGGGCCATACTGATTACTCCAGTAAGTTCCGAGGGCCAAAACCATATTATCATTGTTGCCGGTGGTAAAAAGTGAAATAGCCCAAAATCTGTCCGCGGGCCGAATGTGGCCCTCGGGCCGTAGTTTGGAGACCCCTGGTCTATGTGATGGTGTTCCTGTCAGGTTTATTGGTGGCGGGAATTTATATTCGATGAAAATAGATAGCGTGAATTTCCTCGTCAAGCGCATAGACAAGATGTCGTCCAGCTAAGCTGCGGTGACGTGGTAGTAGTGTCGCGCCTCAACCAATTTACGTGGTGCGAAGTGTTACACATACAGGTAAGCAAGGCTGTCGGAGCCTCGCTGCTACTCGGTTGACCAGCTAGGCCTACCATTGTCTTGTGATCTCACATACCGCGCGCATGGCTGTCTAATATCGGATCCGTGAATTTTGTTCTTTTTGGTTTCTCTTTTGGTTTTATTGGACTTAACGGTATTGGGCGAAGAAGTCAGTATTTGTTATGTGCCCGTAGTGAATTTCTAACACTGGATTAATATTGATGTATCCGCATTGGGGAAAATTTAGAAACGGAAAAACGTTCGGAATTAAAGAAAAGAAAAAAGGAACGAGGGAATCTTGGAAACGAAAAAATACCGCTACCGTGCATTGACGTGAGCTGATTCCTGCGACGTAGGTCGAGTATTCAGAACAAATCGAGCAGCGAGGTAACGTGGCATTCGTTGTTTTTTCCATTTGTTGCACCGAGCGATAGCACGGGTCGCATCATAGCTGTGGTGTAAGCGCCTGGCCAGCCCGAATTTGGCGAATTAAATTGAACTTTGGTTCTTGTACACGAGAACATTGGTTTGGTTGGGCGATCTAGCATTTTCGTTTGTTGTAGCATAATTATCTATTTATTTATTTATTTATTTATGTATACATTTGATTCTATTTCATTTATTTAGCTATTGATTTATTCATTTAAATCGATTTTATGTATTCATTTACTAATTTATTTATTTTTACTTATTTATTTATTTATTTATTTATTTATCAATGCTGTTCTCCATGGACTTCATAGTGGGTTTTTGAGCATTATTCCCTTTTGATTTCAATATTTGATGTCCCTGGGTGTAATGCATGGTAAAATCAAGAGTCCATAGAGTTTTGTGTTACTGGCTGCCGACACAAGGCGATTCGTAACATAGCACGGCAACGTGTCGTGAGATTTCTCGGGCGCTGAAAAAATCATAACAAGCCGGGCGGACGAGCGAACCGTCCGATCAAATTGTAAACATAGCTAGTCTCCCGTATAGCTAGGTGCTATACGGGAGCCTTCAGCAAGCTCTCGAAACTTATAGCATACCGAGGAGAAACAAAACTGGTGAATTTTATTTTGATTTATTGAAATTGTACCATTCTTGTCGGGCGTAAGTGCGCGTACGGTTTGAGCGTAGCGGTGGTGAGTGTGTGCACATCGATCAGGGGTTCGCGTCACGAGTGTACAGAGCATCGGAGTGAGTCGAGCGCGACATCTCGTTCGAACAGCGTTGGGGCGGCTTCGTGCATCTTCGCGCTATATGCACTAGCGGTCGCTGTAGCCTTACGTGGAGCGATGCAGCTAGTAGGTACGGTCTGTCATGGTCCGGCACGGTTCTTCGCGTAGAATGGCAAGCGCACGGGACGATGGAAGATGACTCGATCACACTTGACCGAGTTGTTTTTTTCGGCTTTGGCCGAGCAATACTATCGTCTGCCGCCGTGACCAGAGCGATCATTATTTCCGAATCCCACGTACCTTGTACCCGCAGGGTTGTCGGCAACCTGCGGAACGAGTTATGCTACCTTAAATGATCCGTGGCCGCGAGATTCTGTGCACACAAATATTCCTCCTGGGGAGAGCGGCGAAGGCATCCTGCGTAGGGACAGATCGCCATTCCGGCCATCGGCTAGGGGAGGAGGGAGGTGCATCCTTTCGAGCGCCACGAATATTGCCCTTGGAGTCGTCGGCAGTTCCATCCCGTCCTCCTATTCCGTCTAGGCCTGCGATACCAGCTCCCGGGGATGGCCTGTTGGAGCTGCGGTGATTATTTCGCGGAATATTCGTGCAACCCGTTAAATACCGCGCGATCGCGAACGATTTTTATCGTTGAAATTTCCGTTATGGGACATATTTTACCGGTAGTTATAGATAGTAGCTCCGCGCATACGTATTTGGGACAGGAGGGGATATTAATTCTATCGCGGTTAGCATTAACTCGTCGGGCAACTCTGCCGCGCCCAAGTACCATCGCGAACAGGGAGAAAATATTGTGTACGGAGGAAATTGATTTGCCAATAAAATTGGAGGATCGCGAGAGTTCCGTGGCAAATAGAGTTTTATACGCGTTGCCAGCACCCCTGCTCCTTGGGTTGGTCGTGTTAGAAGCTCTAAGGGTAGTGGTTGATCACGAACGTCGGGTATGGGGTTTTAGTGGCGAGCAAGATCGCGAATTCAAGTTCGTAAAATGCGATACCAAAGAATACGCGAACGATTTATTGGGAATTTCGGATCTCGAGCGAAAGGAAACTAAACGGTTGATAGAATTTCTCAGGATAGAGCTGCTGTAGCTTAAGAGCGCGTCGGGATTGACACATCTCACTGAATATAAAATAGACGTCGGCAACGCGAATCCGATTAAACAGCGTTATTAACGTCTGACACCGATTATGCGGGAGGCTATTGATGCCGAGGTCCACCGCATGTTCGCGGCTGACGTTATCGAGCTTCGTGCAGTGATTGATGAACACCGATTACAATGATTAAGAAACTGAATAATACCTATCGGTTTCGTCTCGATTTCCAGAAAGTCAATGCGGTCTCCAAAAAAGATGCGTATCGGCTGCCATATACGAGCCAGATTCGGGATAAATTGCATGCGGCCAATATATATTTCCACCCTTGATCTGAGCCAAGCTTACATTACGAACAAAAAGTACCCGGAATTTGTGAATACAACAAGCCACCCTTGGGATATTGTCAGAATCTTTTTTTTTCTCGGTTTGTACATCTGTCAGTTGTTTACATATCACTTTTAAGCGCAATGTGTCAGATAGTTAATGCGTAATAGCTTTGTAAACAAGTCAGTGCTTGGTGTATTCTGCGAATCTCGCTATGTCGAATTTAGTTGAGCAAAGAGTGTGCCTGAAATTTGGTGTTTCTAACAAAATATCATGTGCGGAAGCGTTGAAAATGTTAACGGTAGCCTATGGGGACTCGCCAATGTCGAAATCACAGTTAAAAAGTTAGGAAAATTGTACTCGAAGATCGTCGTGCGAGCATCAGGGAGATAGCCGCCGATCTTGGTGTCTCGTTCGGATCGGTGCAGAGCGTTATGCACGATGTTTTGGGCATGAGACGAGTTCAAGCGCGAGAAACAACTCGTGGTTTCTTGACCGCAACAATACACTGGCTCACACATCTCAGCTTGTGCGCGTATATTTGACCAAAAACCACGTTAATGCCGTTCCGCAAGCTCCGTATTCACCTGATATAGCCCCGTGTGACTTTTTCCTGTTCTCACGACTCAAGTTACCACTTTGCGGAAAGCGTTTTGAGACGATTGACGAGATAAAAGAGAATTCGCAGAAAGAGCTTAAGGCGATTCCATAATCGGCCCATGAAAAGTGTTTTAAAGATTGGAAGAAGCGTCGGAATATGTGTATTGCTTACGATAGAGATTACTTTGAAGGGAATAAAATAAATACCGATGAATAATTGAATCTTGGAGGAAAGCTCGAAACAGATAACGAAACGGCCTTCACGATACTGCATCGTGAATTATCCCAATTTAAAAGGATGCCCTACGGTTTGTCGAGTGCATCCGCTATCTTTCAGCGATTGCTAGACAAGCTGATTGGCCCGGAAATGGAATCTCACGATTTCGCGCATTTGGACGACATTATCATTATCACGGAAACTTTTGAGGAATACTTGGTTTGGTTAAAGCGTGTTTTTGAACAAATTACGGGAGCGGGTCTTGCGATTAATCCGGAAAAATGCGAATTCTGCTGTCCAGAGGTGAAATATCTCGGTTTTCTCGTGAATTGGCATGGATTGCAAGTCGATCCGGAGAAGACGGCTCCGATTAAGAATTTTCCCCCTCCGGGGGGTATCAAAGCTTTGAGACGGTTCGTAAGGATGGCGTCGTAGTCCTGTTCGTTTATTCCGCCATTTGCGAACGTGGCCGAATCGTTAACGTTGCTGACCAGGAAAAAGCAGACGTGAAAGTGGGAGGACGACCAGAAGAGAGCCCTTGCGCATCTGAAGGAAACATTAGGCGGGGCTCCGGCGCTAGCGTGCCATGATTTCCAAGCGATATTCACGCTGCAAACTGACGTGAGTATGAGTGGCTTAGGTGCCGTGCTCACGCAGCAAGTAGAGGGCGAAAAAGACCCGATCGCGTATGCGAGTCGTACTCTATCTTCCATGGAGAAAAAATACACCACTACCAAGCAAGAGTGCTTCGCTATCTGTTGAACAGTTCAGAAATTTCGCACGTATCTAGAGGAATATCGTTCTTGGTGGTTGCAGTGGAAGGCTCGGGAACAGTCGAACATGAGCCGGCGACGGCAGCTAACGATCGGTGGTATGCCAACAATTTACGGGACGTGTCCGACTACCCGAACCGTTTTCCATCATGGAAAATCGTCGAGAATAGGCTGTATTTGAGACGTCGAACCACCCGCCGTGAGTTACCGGAGGAAATTAATTCCGCGTGGAAGTTAGTGGTACCACGCGGCGATAGTTTAGTCGTCCTTAGGGAAAGTCACAACACCCCGCAAACTGGACATCAAAGTATTGATAAGGCGTACCAGCGTATTTTTAGTTGGTACTTCTGGCCAGGGATGATGCGGGATGTTGTACGCCACGTCCGGCATTGTGGGATATGTCAGCGGGCCAAGGTTGAGCAGAGACCCCCGAGACGAAGTGGGTAGAGTAATGCCACTGCGCAAAGCCACCGGCAAAAAGATTAGCGAGGCATTGGAGGAATTAATCTTCTCTCGATGGGGAACCTCGTAGGTGTTGGTAACGGATAATGGCACGGAATTCGTGAACCAGATTTTATGCGCGATTTCTACCAAGCGGAGAATTTATCATACCACTGCGCCACCATAACACCCGCAGGCGTATCCGGTGGAACGCATTGACCGGACGTTGAAAACGATGACAGTGTAGTTTCTTAAGGGGAATCATCGCGCGTGGGACGAGCATTTGGCCGAGTTTCGCTTCGCCTTCAATACCGCGCAACATTCATCGATGAGAAATCTGCCGGCATTTTTGAACTTTGGGCGAGAGAGAGAGCCTGCGCCGCATAATTTCGATAGGTGTGGGATGGAAGGAGACCCGAGATCGTTCCGTTGTAACGGGACCGGTGGTCGGAACGTATGCAATAATTGGAATGCGTGCGCGAGCAACTCACTTACGATCTCGAGGAAGCGTATTAGCGTCAGGCGGCGCAGTATAATAAATATCGTCGGGCATCTACGTTAGAGGTCGGGGATCTCGTGCTGAAGAGACGGCGCGTGTTGTCAAATGCGGCACAAAATATGGCCACAAAGTTGGCCACGAAGTTTCATCGCCCCATTCGCGTTACACGCGTCTACTTTTGGGGGTATATGAGGTGGCGAAGGTTGATGCGGGTCACGCATCCAAAGTTTCTATAGCGGATCTGAAACTATTTCATTCGCCGTTACCGGGTGGCGAATTGCCACAAACCACGTGAGCCTGTGTTTGTTCATTGTTTGGGGGATTTATGTCAGCCGCGGGAGCCTGAAGGACACTACGGTATCGGCGAGAGGAGAGATCTCAAGAATCCGTCGTCTTCATGCGAGAAGGCGGTACCCCCGTCTATGACTACAATGCTCTCGTAAAGAGAACTTCGCGAAGACCATCACGGCACAGCATCTCATGGGGACCAGGAGATGCAATGATCTCGGGGGGGTTTTAAATGTTCGCTATGCTGCGAAGTTCTTTTTATTTCGTTCGCTTCGGGATGTTGCTACGGACGAGGCATCGAAGCTCTCGCTAGAGCCGTTGCTGGCTCGGATGTTAACCTCAGTCGCAAATACCGTTACAATGCTTTACATTTTATTGGTGGCTAAGATTCGGAGGGAGGGAGCTTATCGGCTCAAACTACGAGAGCAAACGTATTGTCGAGGACTCTTGCGCCATATTTTGTACAACGAGGACGTGTATACCGGGAATGCTGCCATGCCTGATCGACGAGGAATGACGCCTGCCCCCGCAATTCTGGACCACTGCGAGATCATTTTTCGAGAGGCTCCCGATACTGCAACTTTCCGGTAAGGCCGTCGTTCGTCTCTGGTTTGAGTGTGGGAGTTAGCTCCAGTAATTTTGGTGAGGAACCCCGACCGATATTGTCGTGACGGCACGCTGTCCGGCCGGAAATCTAACGTTTATTACTATAGCGGTCAAACAGCTATCGCCCGGTATTTCAAAACCTTGCAATAACTCGCTTTGCAGGAATTAAAGGATCGCCGAAGGGGTTCCACTTACTGATTATTTTAAGATTTTATTATTGTAATGTCGAGCGCGTAAGTTCATGTATGTCATGTAAGGGTTATTCGAAGCGAGAATAATATTGTGTGTAGGAGCGGTGCGTCGCTGACTTTGCGCGTACTGTTGGGAGAGTTGCTCCCGGTTTGAATGTTGCGAACTTGTAAGCTCGGCTATTTATTCGGACTTATTTATTCTGTTCTATTTATTTCGTTTTATTTATTCTGTTTTATTTCTTTCGCGTCATTTATTCTGTTTTATTTATTAAGTTTTACTTATTTGAATTCTCTTATTTGTTATCTCATTATTCCGTTGTATTTAGTTGGTTTCCTTTATTTTGACTTAGTTATTTCATTTTATTTTGACAGATTTATTTATTCTGCGATATTTAAATAGTTTTCTTTATTTCGACTTAATTATTCTAACCGATCTTCTGAATATCTTTTATTATATGTGCATACACACACCTTGACATACAGATGAGATGTGTCATGAAAACTAAATAATATTCGTCGAAGAAATTTGATGATTTTCCTCATCGCCGAGTGCCTTGAAATTAGATGAAAAAAATATGACATTCATCAACGAAACTCGATAACTTAGTACATGACGGATCTTACATTTACATCACTATCGCTAAATATTTTTCTGGGTTTTGCTTTTGTAAAGTGATCGTGGACGGCCATCTTCTTGGTTCGTCGTATTCATCGTTGTTTATGAATTTCTCACCTACGGAAAATGCGTTTCGGCTCTGTACGATGGGCGAAAATCCGTACTCTCTGCAATAGGTCATATTAATCACACTCTTTATTCTCTATTACAAAAGTTCTCATCACTACCAGCCAATATTAAATCTTGCTGGTGCGCTAGGTGGTCGGGGGTTCTGCACACAGTGTAATTCCAAGTATAATCGATTACACGAGCATCGCTGTAGCTATCAATGTGCTCGATGTAATTCCACTTATTGCAACGGCAATAGAGACTCTCAGGCTGAGTATTGCACAGACTGTAATCGTTCGTTCTTTGGTGCTTTTTGCCTTGCACATCACAAGGGTGGGGGCTCCGCGGGAATTACGTCTCGTAAATATAGACGGTACAGCGTCTGTAAAGCATTGAAAATCTGTTGAGGCTGCTCGCGTATGATTAAAACGACAGATAAAAAGATGGATGTAACATGTATAATATGTAAAATACATGTTTAGAATAATAGAATAAAAATTTTTTAAATTTTAATGTAGAATATAACGGGGAACCAGGACGTAACAGTGGTATATCGTTTTGCATTACATGCAGATAAACTCGACCGACTACGCATGCGTGTTTTATAGCACCTCCTAAGAAACCGGAGGAGCCAAAGGAGGAGGAAAAAGACAAGCTTTCCACTAGATTTTTGTTTTATGATTTTGAAACGCGGCAACACGAACAATTGCACGATGATAAGTCGACACGAATTCACGAACCGAATTTATGTGTTCCACAAGGCGTATGTATGACATGTCTGGATATCACATATATAGAGACCGATTGTGCTGACTGTGGTAAACGTGAATTCGTGTTTATCGATGATCCTGCTGGGGAGCTCGTGAAATTGGCATTATCGCAAAAATTTAAAAAGACTATCTGTATTGCTCATAATGCAAGAGGTTTCGAGGCGCAGTTTATCCTATCGTATTTAACCGAAGTACAAAAAACATAGTTGCCCTCTCTGATTATAAATGGTACGAAGATTGTCTCGATGAAGATCGGCGATCTCATTTCTCTCGATAGTCTACACTATTTACCCATGGCTCTTAGCGCTTTACCTAAGGCCTTCGGTTTCGCGGATGAGGTGGCAAGTGGTACATTTTCGCAATTATTCAACACACCGGAATATCGGAATTATACAGGTACTCTGCCTGTTCTGCATTTTTACGTACCCGATACCATGTTCTCAGCAAATCGCGGGCGATTTTTAAAAAGGTATGACGAAGAATCGAGTCGCGTCGATTATAAATTTGATTTTGCGACGGAATGTTTGCAATATCGTCGTACAAATGTAACAGTTTTGAGACGCGAGTGTCTGGTTTTCGAGAGTTACTTATACGTTGCGGAAGCGTGTGCCCCTTTACAGAAGCATGCACGATAGCATCAGCATGTACCTGAGAGTATTTCGAAAGAATTTTCTACAGAAAGATCGCATTGCGGTGTTACCACCAGGGGGGAACCGCTGGGGCGGATAAGCAGTCACGCAAAGCCGTCGTATGGCTCGTATGGCTCGAGGGTGAGTGCAACTACGTTATGGCTCATGCTGGACGTACGAGAGAGTACCGCCCTCCGACCGGCTTACCAGCGGTCGACGGATACTACGTGGAGACAGGGGTCCATCACGTTTTTCAATTTCACGGCTGCTTTTGGCATGGATATCCGCGATGTTCATCACATGAATAGAGATGCTTGAACGAAATTCGGTGATACGATGGATGAGCGATATGAGCGTACCGTTCTTATCTCCGGGCGAATCAGATCGAAAGGGTACACTCTAAGGGAAATATGGTAATGCTGTTTTGACAGATTACTCGAGAATAACTAGGAAATGTCATTATACGTGAAAAACCACGCCGTGGTAAAGCAGACGCCTCTTGAACCACGCGATGCATTGTTTGGCGGTCGAAGGAGAATGTTGTAAGTTTGTACGATGTCGCGAATGGGGATCAGATACGCTATGTAGATGTCTGCTCGCTGTATCCATGGGTGCATAAGAATGGAAAATATCCCGTTGAGCATCCGAAATTGTACGTAGGTGACGAGTGTCGAAAACTCGTAGGAGCTGAAAACGATCTAAATGTCGTCAAGGGTCTCGTGAAGTGCACCGTAGTAGCACCACGCGATTTGTATATGCCAGTACTGCGTGTTCGCATGCATGGGAAACTACTGTTTCCTCTGTGTAGAACGTGCTGTACAGACATGGACTCATCCGAGGGCTGCGCACACGAAAACGCGATTGAGGGAGCGTTTGACGGCAAATGACGAGCCGTGAAAAGTTGTGTCGCTCGGATATAAGGTGACGCGTATCTATGAAATTTGGCAATACGTTGTTACGCAGTATGACTCGACAACGCGAGGCGGCGGTCATTTTGCCGAGTACATTGATACATCCCTAAAAATGAAACAGGAGGCGAGTGGACCGCCAGCGGAGTGATGAGGAAGCAACAGAGCGTTGCATAGCGTTGTACGGGGAGTCTCACGATGTTTATCTCGAGCAAAGTGCTTTGCAATCGAAACCGGGTTTACGTTCGCTCGCAAAATTGGCGCTAAATTCATTCTGGGGAAAGTTTGGTCAATGCGAGAGTCTCACGGAAAATGTTATCGATTTCACGCGCCCGGAGCTAATGAATTTTCTAAAGAAAACGGAGTTTAAGGTGACGGTAAAGCTGAAAGAACTGTAAAGCGGTAGAATGGTGGAACTGTATGCATGTTGAAATAAAAATGTTGCTTTATTTGTGAGAAATTAAAAACTATCGTTATTTAATTTACATACACTGTAAACAACAGCTTATATCGCGGGCACGCGCCTCATCAGCTAGTACAGGTGCGCCGGTCCTTATCAGCTCGTCAAGTCCTCGAAAAT
>OZ012708.1:33094638-33158042 GCA_963942595.1 Cylloceria caligata
TCCATCAGTCGATCTCACTTTGCCAAACTTCTGCGAACGATACCGATGCCACGTGTTATGCCGGTACCGGGTAATTGGATTATTCGGTATTCGGTATAACATTTAAAAGTTATTATTTGTTGGGATCGTTTGCCGATTAGGAGATGGATCTTGAGTAATTGATGAAAACGCGAATTTATATACAAGGAAGTATTTATTATAGGCAACAGTAACTTTCCGTTGTCTATTTAAAAGTCAATGTAAGAATGTACAATAATATGTTGTTTCGAGTATTTGATAAGGAACCAACCTATTCTCTCTTGAGTCTGATTCATATCTGATTTTCGTAAAGCAGTTGCTAACTGTGTTCACGAAAATCCCTTAACTCGCAATTTTGGCGTTAACCTATCGTCGATCGCCAGGCGAGTCGCCTCATGCTGCGTCGGCGTTCTTGGTGTCGATCGTACGATCGAGCATTGGACTTCGTTTCCTGTCTTGAACGAATTCCAATGTTTCTTTGCTATGGAATATTCCCGAATATACGAAATACGAAGTGGAATATTCCGGGGCACAACATCCCTCCCCCATTAAAAGGAAAATTTTTTTCTCTAAAAAATTTTTTGTTCGATTGGTTTCCCGTATTTCCTCTTATAATTTGATATTTTATATATCCGACAATATAGCAGACAATGCAATCTTTATCATGGTTTTGACAATTTTTTTTGCTATTTTTTCTTCATTGTCGATCTGGCAATCACACCTGATTGAGGGGGCGAGTTTCCCATGCCCTGGCCCGCTCGGGTCGCAGTTGGCATCCGAATGGCTCGAGGTTGTTATCTACCTCGGCTGCTGCCGGGGTCGTTGTCTCAGTTGTCCGTGTCGGTGTCCGCTTCCGTTTGTACCTGTAACATTTAAACAGAAGGAAGCCGACCAAGGCTTCTGCTCGAATCTCCGAGCTTTTGTAGCCCTTCCGGATCTCGCAGCGCGCTTGATAGTGAAACTTCCTCCTTGGTGCGTGTCGGAGGTGCCTCAGCCTCTATGTCCCTAAATTTTAGGCCGTATGCGGGAAGGTAATCTTTTCCGATGACTTGAGATGTTCGCCCTGTTGTTTTCACGCTGAAATCTGAAGCGGTTACAATACATACGCCTATCAAAGCTAGTATTCCGGTTATTTGTGTCCATTTTCGCATATTTTAGGACCCCGCAGGGTGCGTTGATTGTTACAAAAATTGTAGGGTGTGTCGGCGGGCAAATGTAAGATTTGCTCAGTACTTTGGAATTTTTTTTTTGTAAATCATCGGTTGTTATCCTCAGGCATTTACGATTCTCGGTGTCAATGACTACATGACTCCCAGTCGTATCCACGTGGTCGTACCCGCCGTTGCTTACTCGCGTGTGTATAGAGTATACTGTACTGTTGCTGCCTGATCAGCGGTATGTCGAGTACTAGTATAATTGCGTCACCTTCGCTGTAGGCCTTTAGGTCGGCCAGTCGCATAAGTGCTGACGCTTGTCGATGCTCTACAGCGACAGGGACTGGATTGTTTACGTGTACCTTCTTCCTCATTCTGAGGCTTAACTAGTGTAATATTATATTTTTTTCATAAATATAAATATCGCCTTGAAATATGGAAGTATTTTGGCATATTTCACTGTCATTTGCGGAAATCAAATTACCAATTAACATGTGTATGTCAACCGATTAGAGTGTGCACATTAACTTATTTTTTGCAAAATGAATTATGCTCTCAGAGGCTTTATTTCTTCAATTTATTCTATATATTCTTTTTACTCTCTACGCTGAACACTATCCTGTGTCAGTATTAACATGATATACATTTTTCGAGGTGGTTTTCTGGCATGGTTGCAGTCCCCTCTGGATTATACAGCATGATTATACAGCGTAATGAAAGTGCAATTTCTTTTCAATTGTTTCGTTTTTCCGTTTGATAAAATTAGGTCTCCTAAGACCTCTTCTACTTTATTAGAGCTCCCTTCCCTGTGTCCTGAGGGGCTCCTTCCCGCATCTATTTCCTAGCTGACATTTAGTTTTAACAAGCTATAATCATGTGAATTCTTTAATTCTTGAGCTATTAGTGCTCGATAAAGAGCTTCAGGCGGTTTGCGTGCACCGCCTGAGTTTTCCGCCCCTTCCGCACTACGTAATGGACGGGGGTCTTTTCTCTACTATTTCGTGAGGTCCCGTCCGCTTTGGCGTCAGCTTGGCTGACCGTCCCTTGCACACCGTTTCGTCACGGAGGAGTACGC
This sequence comes from Cylloceria caligata, assembly GCA_963942595.1. Classification (NCBI taxonomy): domain Eukaryota; kingdom Metazoa; phylum Arthropoda; class Insecta; order Hymenoptera; family Ichneumonidae; genus Cylloceria; species Cylloceria caligata. The sequence goes on from OZ012708.1 coordinate 33,096,886, forward strand.
GTTCGCCGACATGGTACTCCTGCACCTTTGCGCCGTGGTCGTACGTAACTCGTGGACGTAGTCGTCGTAGGCATAGGCGTTGCGGGGTTCCTGTTTTACGGCCGTCGGTAATTCAGTATCGCGTCCGTATACCAGCATGTAGGGAGACAGTCCGGCCCCCGTATGTGGAGTGGTGGTGTACACAAACATTGCGAACGGCAGCCTTCCGTTACAGTCTCCTTAATCCTCGCTTATGAAATTCTTCAGGTATTCTGCGAGGGTGCGATGTGACCTTTCCATGGCGCCATTAGATTCCGGATGGTAGGCCGTCGTTTGTATCTTTTTAATTCGCAGCAGTCGACACATTTCTTTGAAGGTCGAGCTGAGGAAGTTGGTGCCCTGGTCCGACAGTATCATTTGCGGCGTTCCGTGCCGGCAAATTAATTCTTCAACGAGTACCCTTGCTACTGTCTTCTTGGTTCGGCAGGGGGATCGCTGTACTGTGCTTGGTAAGGGCGTCCTGAAACGTAAGTATGTATTTTTTCCTGGAAGCGCTTTCCGGTAGCGGTCCTACGATGTCGACCGCGACTTTTTCAAATGACCTCGATGGGGTGTCCGTTACCACCATCGGCACTCGACCCTTTTTCCAGATTTTGTTATTTTGACAGGATTCGCAGGACGATATGTACTCTTCCAAATCCCTTCTTATGCCGGGCCAGTCGTACTTGGTCCGAATTCGATGTAACGTACGCCTGATACCATGATGCCCTCCTATGAGAGTGTCGTGATATCATTTTCAGGCGGTCATCGATAAAGGGAATGGCTACGCCACTGCGGCAGTCGCTATACTTCTTTGTAGCGTTGTCTTCGTTCACGCTGCTGGAAGATAGCGGGCTACGGGCCCCGCCGTGCCTCGCTTCCTCAGCAGGCCTTCGCGGTGCTCTGTGCGCAGTTTCGTTGCTCGGTGTGCCCACCGGAAGCTCCGCCGTTGCGTCGCTCTCTGTTTCGAGCGGCCTTGCAACGTTTGCTTTTCGCGGCCTTCAGCGCCTCGCGGGTCCGCCATGCTGTGCTGGGCTGGCTCGGTGTATTCTCGGCTCTCCGCTTTGTGCGGCTGTCCGTATCCAGGCTCTTGCCGTCTTTATCTGTCTCGTGGGCGAGCTCAACCTCTCGCTTCGACGAGCTACCATGGCTATACGGGGTATCTTCGGTTTGTGCGGTCGTTCGTTGTGCCTACTTGCCCCGTAATGCTGTCCTCTTTCTACCCACAGACTACGTTCTCTGCTCTCGCTTGGGCCCTTGTAGTAAGGAATATTCGACTTAGCGCATCTGCATTCGTGTTGAGCTTACCTGCCTTGTACTCGACATTAAAATCATGTACCGCCAATTTAATTTTCCAATGCATCAATCTCGAACCTGGGTTCTTCGCTCCGAACAGCCAGGTGAACGGTTGGTGGTCCGTTATTACGTTGGTGAAACGAGTACCATAAATATATGGCCGGAAATAAGCAAAAGCCCAAATTATCGCGAGTAGCTCTTACTCCGTGTGTTACTATGTCGTCGAGGTATACATAGCATTTGACGCCCTGTAGTCCTGCTAACGCGGAATTCATTAGCCGCTGGAAAGTCGGTGGTGCGTTCTTTAATCTGAATGGACTCAAAATGACCCTGCGGAGTGGAAAATGTCGTTTTTTCTTTGTCTTGCTGCGCCATCGGGATTTGGTGAAATCCAGAGGCGAGTTCCAAAGTCGTATAATATCGAGCCCGTCCCAACTGGTCCAATATTTCGGTGATATTGGGCAGTGGGTACGAGTCTCCGATGGTGGCTTCGTTCAACTTCCAGAAGTCCACCACTACGCGCATTTTCCTCACTCAGGCGGCATCAGGTTTCTTAGCCACGACCATCAGCGGGGCGTTCCATTGACTCCTGCTGGACTGGACTGTTCCTTCCGCTAGCATTTCGTCTGTCGGCATCTCCACTTCTCTTTCTCGTGGGCGAGTTTAGCCCTCTCGCTTCGACGAGTTATAGTGGTTGCCTTGGGTATCTTCGACTGTCCGCTTTGTGCGGCTGTTCGTATACCCGATTGCGCTATCTTTCTCTTTCTTATGGGACTTTCTTTCCTGTCCCACTTGGGCTCGTGTGGTCGCGTATATGCGACTCAGAGCGTCTGCATCAGTATTTCCTTTTCCAGCTTTCTGCATTTTACCGAACCGATGCCCCGATTTCACGTTCTTCCCATGCAAGGGTTGCGATCCTAGGTCCTTCGATCCGACCTTAAAGGGTGCGCGATGCTGAACCTCGTGCGTGCGCTGTCGGTTGTTTCCTCGTAGATAGAATCTACCTTTGTATTCGCACATTATTTCTGCGTGAGCTGCTTGCTTTTCACTGCTGGGGGACACCAAGTCGGGCTTCCGTTGTCGCTGCGCAAAGCGTTTGGCCTTCTTCTTCGTGCTCTCTGAGCTTACGCGCAGTGTCTTGATCTGTCGGCTACGTACGGCCTTCGCCATCTCCGACGGCTCGAGTGTAGCCATCGGCTGTTGCACTTCCCCGTCGTGTTTAGAAACATTCAAACTCATTCTATTGGTTTTTGACGGTGTGACAGGGAATCTCGATACTTTGCCTCGGTTGATTCTGCTCCTTATGGGTAGTCCGATAAATTTATTCTCCTTGGCGGCATCCAAGTTAGAACCGTTTCCGGGAGGAAGAATTATGTTTGTAAGCAGGCCTATGTATTTGCATGTGGGGGCAGTTCTACTGCGTGGTGACGAATATATCCTCGACGCGCCGTCCCGTAGCGGCATGCAGTGTCCATAAAACTTGAGCATCTCACCATGCAGGATATCCGCTTTATGCTGCTTGCTAAACTCCATGCCTAGTAGTCCATTGACCTTCAATGGCATATTGTTCGGAACGATGTAGAACCAATGCTCTACATTTAAAGCCGGTGTCTCGAGCACAATTTTAGCTATCCCGAGGGGGGTGAATTTTTCGCTCGCTGCCCCCTGCAGCTCAACGGTGCAGTCGCTTACCTTGGTCTCCGGTTTAAGACAGCCTTCCTTGATTATGCTGCACTGCGCTCCGGTGTCCGCCTTGAGGGTGAGTACCCCGGCCGTGGCCAACGGTGCATCGATATTGAAGTCGCTGGCGGTGGCACTAGATGGCGGCAGCGTTACTTGTAGGAGCTGCAGCGTTGTTTTCCTCTGCTTACACGCAGGTCTCTGCTGGACAGTTAGCGTATTCAGTCTCAGTGCGCCCAGCGTGTTAGGGCCTGTAGTGGCTGTATCTGACCCCGCAGTTACAGTATTTCTTGCATCTTTGTAGCCTGCGTTGCTTGGCTGTCGGGGCGGTTGCGTTGGCTTGCTTTTATTCGGCGACAGTCTCTTCCGGCAGTCTTTCCACATGTCGCCTTTCTTCTGGCAATAATTGCAGTTTATTTCCACGTTGTGGATTGATTTGCTTTCACTGGGTACTGGTAGGCTTACTCGTCCCGTATCCCGGGTGCAGTCTCGAGCCATGTGTCCAGCTTTTCCGTAGGTGAAACAATTTTCTCCCTGCCGGGATGGTGCGTCTAGGGACCTTCTAGGGTGGCTTAGTGCTGGACCTACCCCTCCCTTTGGCTGCACCATATTGATAATCGCTATGGCTCCTGCCACAGAGTCATGCAACGTTTGGTAATTTCTTCCATGCACCAGCACTTGCACCTGGCCGTGCACGCCGTTTTCGAAGTTGGCCTGTGCGCTTCGTCGGGTGACACTCTCAACGGTGATTTTCTGATCCTCTGTTTTCAACGGTTCGCAGAGTATTTCGGCGATGTCTATCGTAATTCTCTCCGTTCTTGCCGCGTAGGCGGCGATGTCCTCGTTCTGTCCCTGCCGGAGGGAGCTGAACTCCTGTAACGGTATTTTACGTTATCATCACCCTTAAACGGCTTTAGTTCGAACTCGAGCAGGGAGGAAATTAATATAGGCTTCAGTATTAAGTAAAAGTATGATTTATTAGACACATTAGACAGATAAATAATTTGTATGATAATTAAATATACTCCTTTTTAGTTTTGGTGATTATGCACCTGACAAAAAACTTGCCCCGCGCTTACGCATGCCGTTATAATCGTGTTCGCACGAAGTAGGAGATTTTATATTGAATTATTGAAATATTTTCTTTAGTTATATGGTCGTATAGTTTCTACATAAGGAAACAGCCTACTGGGCTTGTCATCATTAGTATATTTATATTGGCTCTGTTATTATTCCTCGCCTTCCTAGGTAGCCTATTCTATACCTATATTAAGTGGACTGTAGTGGGGACAGAGCTCTCGCTCGAGGTCTCCTGGCTACGCGATCTACTCGCTGGTCCCGCCCCTGTTCCGGTAAAGGCGTCAGCGCGGTGCATCCTCGGTGCATCGGCGCATCGGAAATGCGATACGAACGTCCCTAGCTAATGTTTAGGGTGTTTTTTAGGTCCCTTATGGATTTAGTATAATGTTATCCATACCCCACTGGTTTCTTTTTGAGGTGAGATCTCATTGGTTTGGATACTCTGCTACTTGAATGACTGGTGGCTCAGTAGTTGACCTTGGGAGATGTTCGTTTTCCCTGGGCCAGAGGTATCAGGCCTGGTCCTTGCAGTGGTGCGGTTGAAGATGCTCCTCCTTGGGTTGACTAGGTGGTCCTTCTTTAGCTGGATGGATGGTCCTCTCTTTGGTTGGTCAGCTGGTCCTCTTTTGGTCGATTAGCTGGTCTTCCTTTAGTTGGTTAGCTGGTCCTCCTTTGGTAGATTCCGGATGTTGACGAAAGTCTGTGAACAGAATGCTCTCTGACTGTGGTATGTCGTGTCCTTTTATACCGACTTCCCCGCTCTTCTTCCAAGCTCTGCCGGTACAGCAGAGTATTACTATATCTGATAGTCGTCCTGTAGCCCATCTCCTGTAGCCCATTTGTCCCGTTAATTTCCTCTCCTTGATTATAGTGATTAACGTGGTTCCTCGTGGATTCTTCTTCACACATTTCTTGAGACTATAGTCTTATTGTTTGGTAGTATTACTATAGCTTAGATAACGGTACTTTATCGCTAGTCTTCATGAGTGTGGGTATAGTATGATATGGATCCCTGTGTTGGTATGTGTAGATCTCGTTTAGGCTAGTCATTCTGGCGGTATATTTAATTATAAGACGAATTTGTCGTCTTACTCCATTTGCAACGCGGACAGAGAATTCCGTTGTCCGTACACCGCTTCCAACTCGCTCCTGAGTTGCGCCATGGTACTGATGGTTTTGTGCTGCAGTTGTCTTACTGCCGCATCATGACTATCAACTCCAGGAGGGTGTCATGCTCCTCCTCTGCTACCCTGCGGAATATCGTCTTGCAGGACTTCAAGAAGAGCGGCAACGCCTTCGAATCCTTGCCGTCGAACGTTTTCATCATTTTTATTCCGAGGCTGAGGCTGAGCATATTTGAGGGCCTCTGCGTCTCCTCGAACCGCGTGCGTCTCGGGGGCCGTGCGGGGGGTGGATAGTCCTCCATCCCTGCTCCTCCTAACCGTCGCTGGAGTTCGGCAATTTGCTCTCTTAAGGAGCGGATGAGCTCGTACACGTCCGCACTAACCTCGTTTAGCGTATTCGTCAAATTCCGTCTTGCCGACGGTTTCAGTATCCCTGAGTTCGCGATCGAGCTCGCGTTGGCCTCGATCGTGCTCGCGCTGCAGCCTTTTGCATTGCCGTCGATCTCTTTCCAATTCGCGTTGGCTCCGGTCGACCACTTCCAACCGATCGCGTACTTTTGCTGGTACCGACCGGGCTGCCGTACCGTTGCTGCAGGGCATCCTACGCGATCTATCGTATGCATGTTCTCTATTTCCCGCTCGACCCTGTCCTCGATTACGCTGTCAGGCGTTCTTTCGCCATTAGCCATATTAAACGCGTCGTCGCTATCGATACTACTGTGGTCCCGAAAAGACGCGCCCCTGAGTGGGTTCACGTCAAACTCAGCGCCCAGTCGGCCTGCGAGGGCCTCCTGCCTGACTGCGGGGATTTGTCTCGACGGCGAGAGCTCTGGTAACGCCCTGCGCGCTTCGTACACGATGTCCCCGACGGCTGCAGCTAAGCCCGCTGCAGGGTCCACCATCTCTCCGGGCATCGTAATTTGCGCTTTCGCGTTAGCTTAGGCAGGTTTTCACGAACTACACTGGTGTTCCTCGCACGAGTCGTAGTCGTCACTTCAGAGTCACTCTTATTTACTTCGTCCAAAACACTTTTTGTCCAAATAAATCACGTATCACTTAACTTCAGCAGATCCCTCCGCTGCCACCAAATGTTATGCCGGTACCGGGTAATTCGATTATTCGGTATTCGGTATAATATTTAAAAGTTATTATTTGATGGGATCGTTTGCCGATTAGGAGATGGATCTCGAGTAATTGATGAAAATGCGAATTTATATAAAAGGAAGTAATTATTATAGGCAACGGTAACTTTCCGTTGTCTATTTAAAAGTTAATGTAAGAATGTATCAGGAGTACAAATTGAAAATGCGGGATTTTTTTCTATTTTTGAACGTTTATTCTGAAAAAATGGTAACAAATGAATTATTCAAAGTATTGTCCATCGCTAGCCACAACTTTTTCCCATCTTTCTGGCAATTTACGGATACCGTCGCGAAAAAATTCGGCCGGCTTGGCTGCTATCCAGTCATCGACCCATTTTTGGGCTTCTTCGTAAGAATGGAAGCGCTGGTCAGCTAGGCCATGTGTCATCGATCGGAAAAGGTGGTAATCGGAAGGAGCAATATCTGGGCTATACGGCGGGTGGGGTAAGACTTCCCATTTCAGCGTTTGTAGGTATGTTTTGACCGGCGCTGCAACATGTGGCCGAGCGTTGTCATGTTGCAAAATTACTTTGTCGTGTCTTTGCTCGTATTGTGGCCGTTTTTCTTTGAGTGCGCGGCTCAAACGCATCAATTGAGTTCGGTATAGTGCTCCTGTGATGGTTTCGTTCGATTTCAATAGCTCATAATACACCACACCCAGCTGGTCCCACCAAATACAGAGCATGAGCTTGGCGCCGTGAATATTTGGTTTGGCCGTCGATGATGATGCATGGCCGGGGTAACCATATGATTTTTTGCGCTTCGGGTTATCGTAATGGATCCACTTTTCATCACCAGTGACAATGCGATGCAAAAAACCCTTCCGTTTTTGCCGTTCGAGCAGCAGTTCGCATGCAAAAAAACGGCGCTCGACGTCTCTCGGCTTCAGCTCATACGGCACCCAATGTCCTTGCTTTTGGATCATTCCGAGGGCTTTTATACGATGGGAAATGGCTTGTTGTGTCACTCCCAATGAATCTGCGAGCTCTTGTTGAGTTTGACACGAGTCTTCATTGAGTATTGCCTCCAATTCAGCATTCTCAAACTTTTTCACTTGGCCCGGCCGCTCTTTGTCCTCAACGTCAAAATCACCACTTCTAAACCGCACAAACCATCTCTCGCACGTTGAAACCGATGGAACATGACTCGGATAAGCCTCGGAGACCAATCGATGTGCTTCAGCAGCACTTTTCTTCAAATTAAAGAAGTAAATTAAAACTTCCCGCAAATGCTGTTTTGTTGGCACGAAACTCGACATATTGAGAGCTCAAAAAAACTATGAATTTGACACTGCGACAAATTGACACATACTGAAAATTAAAGCTATAAGACGTAGCTTTGACATGAACATAGTCACAGTACTGCCTGATGCGTATAGCGTTAGTAACGCCATCTGTTATCAAACCCGCATTTTCAATTTGTACCCCTGATACAATAATATGTTGTTTCAAGTATTTGACGAGGAACCAACCCGCTCTCTCTCTTGAGTCTAATTTATAACTGATTTTCGTAAAGCAGTTGCTAACTATGTTCACGAAAATCCCTTAATTCGCAATTTGAGCGTTAGCCTATCGTCGATCGCCAAGCGAGTCGCCTCACGCTGCGTCGGCGTTCTTGGTGTCGATCGTACGATCGGGCATTGGACTTCGTTTCCTGTCTTGAACGAATTCCAATGTTTTTTTGCTATGGAATATTCCCGAATATACGAAATACGAAGTGGAATATTCCGCGGCACAACACACGAGAATTTATCGGCAATGCCGAGCTACTACACGAGCCTATACCTACATCATCCTCGACACTGCAGCGGCGTCTCATTTTACCACGCGATAGTAATAGTAGCAGCAGCAGCTATAGTAGCAACAATGACGCCGAGATCGCACATTCAAACAGAGATTCAATGCTCACGGCGGACAGCGACATCATCGAGGGGCCGGAGGGGAGGAAGAAGAGGACGAAAAAGTGCAAGACATCGCACAAGTAGAGAGCCAATGATAACTCAGTGAATACCGATCCTACACACAGTTGGAAAAGAAAAAGAAAAAGAATCCATTTTACTGGTCATCGTTAAAATTATGAAAGTTCTTCAAAAAATCTATTATGACACCGCTCATTCTGTATACTATTCTCGAGCAAAAAATTTGGCCCAGGTGGATCAGAGAGTAGCGCGGAAAAATGTTTTACCATGGCTTGAGACACAGGATTCATATAACATGCATCGTCTCGTGCGACAAATATTTCCCCGGCGTACGTACATCGCGAGTAATATAGACGATGTATAGGGCGCTGATTTAGCTGATATTCACTCGATAACTACGCCCAACGATGGGTACGCATATCTGCTTGTTGTTATCGACGTGTTGAGGAGATACGCGTGGGTCGAGGCTTTGCGTGACAAACCAAGCGGAAACGTGGCCCGCGGTCTCACACACATACTCGCACGCAGTAATAATCGTCGATCGCAGCAATTGCAAACTGATCGAGGCAAAAAATTAATCGGCACTCCATTTCAGCAAATTTTCAAGAAAATGAATATCGATTTTCGCGCTGCTCGTAACCCCGATATGAAAGCCTTTATTGCCGAGCGCTTTAATCGCATAATAAAAGAGCGAATGCGGCGTTACTTTACATACACGCGAAATATTCATTACAGTGATGTTTTACAACTTTTTTTGGATGTTTATAATCACACTAGACACAGCGGAACATGTATTCCTCCGAGCGAGGTGACCCGAGAAAATGCCTCTATAGCCCGAGAAAATGTAGCACGGCATTACGAGCGTAATGCGAGAAAAATGATAACGCATAAATCCAGTGTTGGTAACTTGGTACGTATCAGTATAGCTGAAGCAGCATTCGTGAAAGGATATGAGCGTGGTTGGGGTAACGAGTTATTCAAGATTCAACGAATATCAGTGAATTGAGAACCATTTGTGTATATTTTACACGATCTGAATAACGAGACTATCGACGGTATTTTCTACGAGCCAGAATTATCGTAGATACGAGTGCCTCCGTCACCTGAAAAGACGAAACAGAAGAAGAGGACGGAGAGGAAGAACGCTCGGAAACACCGATCCTGAAAAATATGTGCTCCAAGGATGGTTCGTTCTTTGTCGTAATACTGAGGAACAGCATTATGCTATATTTTCCGGGTAATACGACGACGAAATTTATTACAAAACTACCGTGTCAGAATACATTGGCACGGAAAATGGTCTCTTTATCTTGTGGAAATTGCTTATCCGATAACTCTTTTACATGTTCCTACTGTAAGAAATCTCGTAACTTTTTAGGATGGTGATTATGATTTATCGGGTTTAAATCTTTTAAAACGGAGACGCGTAGATAGAGGCCAAGTTCCATCTGGTGTATATCGCTCTATAGACGCTCTTTTGGTGAGTATAAATAACTCACCTCACGTGGCCGGTCATTTGCGCTTTAAATCGATTCCGAGTGGGCAGGTCGAAGTGGCGCGCATATGCGACGATCTGCGATACCACGACTCTCGCGTATCACCCGCTATCGCAAGGCTACTAGGAATTGCGAATACACAGGGTCAAGGCGTTTAATTCTCACCGGTGCTATACCAGGCAGCATGTTTCTATACACCGATATCAGTGAGAGCTATGTTACAGACAACGTAAAACACCCCTCTTATAAGTTGTTCCCATTGATGCTGGCAACTGTCTCTTGCGCAACAATTTACACACTATCGAGATCGATATAAGAGACGAGTTTGGAAATCCTATACCATTCGAACAGGGAATTCTGACTGTGCCACTATATTTCGAAAGGTTCCACGATTGATTACGCCGCTATAGTTGATATTGACAGTGTGCAGCACGGATGGGGCCGTCGCGGGTACGGCGGTATTAGCCACGTTTATATCGGAACGCCTAATCAACGAGGACCCGTTATTGGCAGCTTCCTGCGGGGTCTGTTTCGTCGAGTGTTACCACTTTTAAAAAAGGGTGTTAAAGCAGTTGGAAAGGGGCATTGCGGACCGGTGTAAACGTAGCCGGTGATATCCTTGATAGAAATATAGCATCTCCTTCTACGGAAATTGACGCGGGTGCAGTGGTGAAAGTAAATAACGGCACTGTAAACAATATCTTGCATTCTATGTGTAATCAGGAAGATGTATTCCTGAATCAAAAACTAGTTTTATCTCCAAATAATGCCTACGTATATCCAGCGTCCATAGTAAAACTTTTGAATTAAGGTCCAGCGGCCAAAAATTCGCATCTCACTAGCGTTCTCCAGTACGATGATGCCCCTGGACAAATGGATGATATAACATAGGGAAATGTGAGTCTCGTAAAGAGAAAACAATTTTTAAATGTCGGAAAAATTGTAGACTTGCTCGGCCATCTGCATAACGATATATTCAATCAGGAGCGGTTCCTATTAAACGGTGTCAACGTGCGACTACAACTGGTGCGGTCTAGAGATTTCTGTTGTATTGTGGGCGATACAAAGAATGATCAATACGGCTTAAAGATTATCGAGACATCGCTTCTCGTTCGTAGAACAAAAATAGCTCCTGGTGTGCTGCTCTCGCATGCTAGAGCCCTGGCAAAATCTATGGCTAAATATCCTCTTACGAGAGTCGAGGTAAAGGCCGTTTCAATACACTGTATCACCGAATTTCGTTCCAGCATCTCTATTCACGCGATAACATTGTGGACATCCATGTCAAAAGCACCCGTGAAATTGAAGAACGTAATGGACCCTAACCTCCACGTAGTATCCATTGACCGCCGGTAGGCCAGGCCGAGGGTGATACTTTCTCGTGCGTCCAGCATGAGCAATAACGCAGTTTCGCTCACGCTCGAGCCATACGAGCCATACGACAGACGGTAACATCGCAATGCGATCCATGTGTAGAAAATTCTTCCGAAAGACTCTCATACATTCTGTTGCTATCCTGTGAGCTTCCGTAAAGAGGCATACGCTTCCGCAACCTATAAGTAACTCGGCAAAGGCTAGACACACGCGTCTCAAAACCGTAACATCTGTACGAAAATATTGCACAAATTCCGTCGAAAATTAAATTTGTAATCGACGCGATTCGCTTCTTCCTCGAATCATTTTTAATATCGCTCGCGACCTGCTGACAACATTTTATCCGGTGAGTAAAAATGCAGAGTCTGTAGAGGAGCTGTGTAATTCCGATATTTTGATGTGTTGAATAAATACGGAAATGTACCTTTTGTCACCTTATCCGCAAGACCGAAGGCCTTAGATAAAGCGCTAAGAGCCATGGGTAAAAAGTTTAGGATATCGACAAAAATGACATCGCCAAACTACATCAAGACAAACTTCGTACCATTTGTAATCCGAGAAGGGAGTTACACCGTATAATAAAATGCTCGTCGAAATTATGAGCAATACAGATGGTCCTTTACATTTTTGCGATAATGCCAATTTCATGAGTTCCCCGATAGGATCATCGATAAACACGAATTCGCGTTTACCACAGTCAGTACAATTTATCTCTATATCTGTGATATGAAGACATGTCATGCATTGTAAAATGCATAAATTTGGCTCGTGAATTCGTGTCGATCTATCATTGCAATTGATCGTGTTGCTGCGTCTCAAAATCATAAAACAAAATTCTCGTCAAAGTCTTGTCTTTTTTCCTTTCCTTTGGCACCTCTTGTTTTCTAAGGGGTGCTATAAAACACGCTTGAGTAGTCGGTCGAGTTTGCCTGCATGTAATCCAAAACGATATACCACATTGTTTGAGAATCCGTCCGATGTAGTTTGACCGATCTGTGAATATATTGGAAAAATATGAGTCTTCACTCACGACAGGGTGATAAATAACCAGACACGTCGATGGTATGTTGAGGAAGCGGTTTATTCTATCAGGAGTACAAATTGAAAATGCGGGATTTTTTTCTATTTTTGAACGTTTATTCTGAAAAAATGGTAACAAATGAATTATTCAAAGTATTGTCCATCGCTAGCCACAACTTTTTCCCATCTTTCTGGCAATTTACGGATACCGTCGCGAAAAAATTCGGCCGGCTTGGCTGCTATCCAGTCATCGACCCATTTTTGGGCTTCTTCGTAAGAATGGAAGCGCTGGTCAGCTAGGCCATGTGTCATCGATCGGAAAAGGTGGTAATCGGAAGGAGCAATATCTGGGCTATACGGCGGGTGGGGTAAGACTTCCCATTTCAGCGTTTGTAGGTATGTTTTGACCGGCGCTGCAACATGTGGCCGAGCGTTGTCATGTTGCAAAATTACTTTGTCGTGTCTTTGCTCGTATTGTGGCCGTTTTTCTTTGAGTGCGCGGCTCAAACGCATCAATTGAGTTCGGTATAGTGGTCCTGTGATGGTTTCGTTCGATTTCAATAGCTCATAATACACCACACCCAGCTGGTCCCACCAAATACAGAGCATGAGCTTGGCGCCGTGAATATTTGGTTTGGCCGTCAATGATGATGCATGGCCGGGGTAACCATATGATTTTTTGCGCTTCGGGTTATCGTAATGGATCCACTTTTCATCACCAGTGACAATGCGATGCAAAAAACCCTTCCGTTTTTGCCGTTCGAGCAGCAGTTCGCATGCAAAAAAACGGCGCTCGACGTCTCTCGGCTTCAGCTCATACGGCACCCAATGTCCTTGCTTTTGGATCATTCCGAGGGCTTTTATACGATGGGAAATGGCTTGTTGTGTCACTCCCAATGAATCTGCGAGCTCTTGTTGAGTTTGACACGAGTCTTCATTGAGTATTGCCTCAAATTCAGCATTCTCAAACTTTTTCACTTGGCCCGGCCGCTCTTTGTCCTCAACGTCAAAATCACCACTTCTAAACCGCACAAACCATCTCTCGCACGTTGAAACCGATGGAACATGACTCGGATAAGCCTCGGAGACCAATCGATGTGCTTCAGCAGCACTTTTCTTCAAATTAAAGAAGTAAATTAAAACTTCCCGCAAATGCTGTTTTGTTGGCACGAAACTCGACATATTGAGAGCTCAAAAAAACTATGAATTTGACACTGCGACAAATTGACACATACTGAAAATTAAAGCTATAAGACGTAGCTTTGACATGAACATAGTCACAGTACTGCCTGATGCGTATAGCGTTAGTAACGCCATCTGTTATCAAACCCGCATTTTCAATTTGTACCCCTGATACCTTCCACAATTTGGCATACACAATAATATAATTTGGAAAAATATAACGTTAGGAACAAATGGAAAAATTGGTTAAATTTGGAAAGAATAAAAATGATATAAATTAGTACACCAAAAAAAACAGAAAATTGACAAATATATAAATAAACAAACTGAATTGAATTCTGACTTCCAGACTTGAGCAGCACACAATTATATTAATTGTGTGCCTCGTGCGTGTGCGGTGAACGTGATGCAGTGAACGCTGCAGAGCACGCCACGGAATGAGAAAATGAGTGCATATAATGTGTCAATTATTCATTCCGAGCTCTCAGCAGATTTATCTGAGAGAAGTTGCAGTGAATAGGTGAGAGCACTCGCAATTCGATTGCTTGAGTACTGTGAGAGAAAAATGAGAAGAGTGACGCAGTCAGCACTGCCTAGCACATTACAGACTTAGATTGAGGATGCAAAATCGAGCAGAGAATATTCACAGTATTTTCCCAGCAGGCTTACTGGGGAAAACTACACTGAATATAAAGCAAATGCGTAATTATGTTAATCAAGCAGGCAAAATAGAGTGAGGAAAACGTGGTGCAGCCCGTGCTGCAGCGCACGCCACAAAGTGAGACAATTACGATGATGTACCGATGAGATTATCAGTCCTCATGGTCATTGAATCTATTAGAAAATTATAACGATGTACTCGTACCTGATTTTGAGTTCTGTTGAGCATGATAGCTAAGTAGATCCGGAGAAAAGTGGTGAAGACGGTCCAAGAGATGCAGAGATGAGTGCGCTGTTCCCGTGGTTGTTCCGAAAAGTGTCTAAATTTTCAACATGACTGCGGAATACGAAAGCGTCATTGGGCACTGAAGTCAATTGAGAGAGATAGCCGGTGAGCGAAGCCGAAGTCAAGCGAGAGAGATATCCTCTCGCTTAACGCGGCATGCATGCGAGGCACAGCCTCGGCTCGGCGAGGCCCTCCCTCGGCTATCTCCGGCATAGCCAAGCGCAGCGTGCTACACAGCAGCAACAGGTCGACGCACGGCGAATATCGATCGCCGTACGCCAGCTGATTATCCAACACACATACATGCATATTTGTATCTGTGATTTAAATCATACGCGAGCAGCCTCTACAGATTTATAAAAGCAAGATCCATGAAAATAATCAACGATGGTGACGTAAATGTAAGACCCTGTAATGTACTAAATTATCGAGTTTTACCGATGAATATGATATTGTTTTGATCTAATTTGGAGGCATTCGGCCATGCAGAAAATCATCAAATTTCTATCTATCAAATTTTTACTAGTATTCTTTACAGCATCAAAATTATCGGCGATGCAATTAGAGGGTGGGGGTAAACTGTATGAAACGGGGTATGAACACCGCCGACGATTTATCCGAAAATGTGCAGTCAACGAGAAAGCAATAAAAATGGCAAATCACGGTGCTAAGTCTCACTCGATATCGCCCTATATAGAGAGCCCCATTATGTACGGTTTAAATAAATTATTCGGTAAAATAATAATCGCCCGTCTTGAGTTGAAGTCTACGTATTTTACTCCAGTGGTGAAAACATTTTCGAATACGTTACGGGAATGACACTCAGTGCGGACGAATGGCGAGTGTTAAAAAGTGATTTTTCTCGCGTACAACGATATTTCGAAACTCATGGAGCTGATGCCGAGAAAATGTGTAATACCCGCATACAGTACATAGCACATTGCACAATTCTAACCTCGTGTTACCAGCACAGAGCTGTCTCCTATAGGAAAATATGTGGTAGTGCTAATGCGGTATACGAGAATCAAAAGGAATCCGGAGAATCGAATTGAAAACGTTTCCGAAAATACTCTCCAAACATCGCTCTGCAGCGACCGACATTTGATATGCTCGTCAAAATAAGTATAAGAATTGACATTCATATGCAGGCGCTAGAGAGCAAAAGTGAAGCGATTCAGCGGTGTATGAATGAGGTGGTATCGTGGAACGCCTCGTGCAACAGCGTATGAGATCATCGGTTCCAAGGAAATCTTTCAATAAGCGCTCTAGCGCATCACGACTGTGCTAGCGCCGAAGGTTAATACTAGTCCGAAATAATCGCGTTGTACCGTGGTCATTCCGCTAATCATGCATTGGATGTTGCGTTGCAAACGCAATACGAGGGTCGATCAATAAAAAGTCGGCTTGGTAAAGAAAATCGCTTTTTTTGGACAAAAATTTTTTTATTTCTCAACATAATCTCCTTTTAGCTCGATACACTTATTCCAACGATTTTCCAATTTTTTGATGCCCTCCGAATAATACGATTTCGGAAGGTCCTCAAAATAGATCTCTGTTCCGGTGATGAGGTCATCTCTGGAACCAAATCTCTTTCCGCCAAGCCATTTTTTTAGGTTTGGAAACAGAAAGTAGTCGGAGGGGGCGAAATCTGGAGAATACGGTGGATACGAAAGCAATTCGTATTTAAATTCACGAATTCTGGCCATGGCAACTGGGCACGTGTGAACGCGTGCATTGTCTTGATGGAAGAGCACTTTTTCCCTCGCCAAATGTGAACGTTTTTTCTTCAATTCGTTGAATCGGGTCAGTACGGCTGCATAGTATTCGCCATTAATCGTTTTATTCGGCGGAAGGTAATCGATGTAGATTATGCCGCGTGTATCCCAAAAAACTGTGGCCATGACCATACCGGCCGATGGTACCGTCTTCACCTTTTTCGGAGCACGTTTGGTCGGTGAAGTCCATTGTTCCGATTGTTATTTGTATATAGTGTACATTTCGCTCGAGTTAATATAATGTATACGCTAAAAACAGTCATAAAGAGAAGAAAAAAAATGAAATAAGAAGGAACTCTCGGCTTTGTTTCATTAATACAGCAGATCACGGAATACGTGCCGATGTCGATTAGCAGCAAAGCAGCGGAGCTTGGTAAGTGAATAATAAAAACTAATTTAAAAATCGTAATTTAAAAGCTCTCTCTCTCTCTCTCTCTCTCTCTCTCTCTCTCTCTCTCTCTCTACACAGATATAGCTTAGTTGCCTCTCGTCTCAAATAAATGAAGGAATAAGGTGACTTACTGAGGACGTTCAAGCCATTGCTAACTTTGCAATTTCAAATGGTCTAAAATCAAACATTGCCAAATCAAAAGTTCTTATATTCGGTAGCAATGCGTATACACGTGAATTCAATTCCTCAATGTTACAACCGGTTTCTTTAAATGGAGTGAATATTCCGTTCGTTACTGAAGCTAGGAACTTAGGAGTGATCATGCCCTGTAATTTATCTTGGAAATCTCATGTTTTGCATATCTCACAGAAAGTCCACTTTGTTGTCTGTAGGTTAAAATTTCATCGCATGGCCCTTGCTCAAGAATTAAGATCAGCATTAATAATTTCCTTGATTTTTCCATTATTAGACTAGTGCTGCCTAGTTTATAACCATCTGACTGAGGAATTGAATTTAAAATTAGAACGTCTCATTAATTACTGTATACGTTTTGTTATCGATCTTCGATGCGATACTCATATCACTCCGTACAGGCGATAACTTGGCTGGCTTACAGTGCAATCGCGACGTCTGTATTTTCTTGGTATTTCAATACATAACATTATGCATCAGAAAGCACCAACATATTTATTGGCTCTGTTCAGTCATCAGAGGGATACTCCTGAACGTCAGTTAAGGAGACCTCGATCGACTTTTTCTGTGCCAATGCATCGCACAACTACTTATAGAAACGCATTTTCTCTCTCTGGCATTTATTTTTGGGAGACCTTACCATCTCATGTCAATTCTTCCTCTAGTCTAGAACTGTTTAAGATTCGTCTCCATACTCACCTTTTTAATCATGTTGATGTAAATTAGTTTTTATTTTTGTTCACGGTAGTATAGTGACAGCAATATATTGTGACGTAGTCACGACCCTAGGAAAAGATAAGAAAATAAAACACAAATAAATATAAATCAAAACCATTAATTCCTCAAAGAGATATCAAATACAGAGAGTAGGTAGAATAAAAGACAGCTGTGGTGAATCACCGTGAGACGTGACAAATCCGGAACGTTCCCTCACTGCCGAAAAACTGCGAGTCAGTGACCATCTGACCTCGCTCGAGCATTGAGGGGAAGGGCAGGGCACGGTGGCGGGGTATCTGAAACAGTAGAAATTACATGAGATATAATAATGAGAGGAGTTAAAATAAGAGAGTGCGAAAGGATGGTGAAAGATATATAAAGCGACTGAAACAGAGAGGGCTCTCTAATCCGTGCAAACTATCGACCAAGTAAGAACTCGCTTGTGCGCAAAAGTAAAAATCTTGCTAATCCAGGAATTTCATATTAAATCCAAGGATTTTAATAGAAAAGGATGTGAATTTGTCCATTAAACTTGTTGGAACTTTGATGAATAGAAATGCAGTTAAAGTGAGTGGAGGGACTAAGGAAAGATTAATATTGAAATATCATAGAACATAATTGGACCGTGCAAAATAAAAAAATATTCTGAAAAAACCTCACCGAGAACAGAAAGTCGGAAGCATTTAACTACACGAATGGAGTTAGCTTAGGAGTATTAAGAAAATAGTATAAGAAAGTTTAGGTTGAATAATTAGCAATAAGTCGGAATAGTTTGTAAGAGGAAATTTTAGCGCAACACAACGATCAAAGCGAGAGACATATCTTGAGCACCAAGAGGTTTCTGAATAAAACCTGGTGAAAGAAAATAGTAGTACAACACAGAAAAGGAAGGTAGAATAATAAACAATATTTCAAGGAATTATAACACCAATGCAGGGTACGGTGGACTTAAAATAATGTAATAAGTCTCCGCACCAAGAGTAGAGAGACTCTTGGAGTAGAATTGTGAAAAAGAGGTAGGAAAATTAATTAATAAGAAGAATTAGGAGGTCACCACCCAACCGGACCCAGGAAAAGTCGATTGCGAATTTTTAAATCGATAGAAAAATAATTAGGAGGGAAACAAATCTACTAGCTTTATCAAGCGCGTCGGATGGGAACAACACCACTCAACAAGACACTAAGGATCAGTAAAAGAGAAAACAAAAGATCAACTCACCAATATAGAAGCGTAACTGGAACGTCCATGACAACCACCGAAGATTGTTGAGAAATTCGTTGAACAAATCATAAATAATTGAAAATACCGAAAAATAGAGATTTTGGAACTCTCATATCAAACTACAGAAAAAACATCACTCGCGATCTAAGAACTATATTATCGCGTAAAAATACACTTGAGATTAACGGGGACGGCACGGACACTACAGACAAAAACCCGAACAAGAAATAACACGAAAATCCAAGTAATTCAAATAATTGGAAAATAACGCGGACACGGACACAGACCCGGCGTCTAGATCAGCTGACCGACGCGCCAACTAGGGATGGGCGATGTTTTTCGATTAATCGAAGCAGCCGATATTTTGGTTCAATTAATCGATTATATTTCTTCGATGTTTTAGTCAGTCGATTAATCAATTTTCGATTTTTTTTTCGGTGACATCGATAACGCTATATTGTCGTTTTCACGTAAGAGACCACGTATTGCGTCATATTGTGTATCGTAGATTGAAATTCTGGTGGACCGGCCGGCATCCGGCATTCAGTAACCCGGCAGGACAGCAGCTCAGGTGAACACCTTATTTGAAGTGAAAATCAAAATATCTATATAATTACGCCCGGCTCGTGCGCGAGAAATTTAAGAATCTAGGCCAAGAACACACGAATAAAAAAGCCGAAATGAATGCTGATGAAGTTAAGTAATAAAATGTATATATTCGTCGAGTGTATATCATAACCTCGACCACATAAAATTGCATGCGCTCGTTTATATTTTTGTACACAAAGGTACTGCAGAGAGTGCTCGAGATTCACAATTTGAACCCCGAGTTCAGGATCAGCCATCTTTGTCTTCGCCGAATGATTTCAACACAACAAAGGGTGTAACAAAGTGAGTGACAAACGGACAATCGAAGCAAACTATCCGGTGAGCATTTGAACAAGCTGATGTTTCTCAGCTCGCTCCCACGTGAAGATTGGGGTTTCGGGCGGTTTTAGTTCCTCTGTCGTGATACATTATATGTTCCTATATTTACGTAATTACAACCTGCAACTATGTACTTTACATAAATGATGACGATGGAGCGTTTTTATGATAATAAAGCTTTAATGACAATAAATTCTACGATTTTTTTCGCAACTTTGTTTATCTCCAATCTTTGTACGAAAAATTAACTCCCTCTCGTCTCCAGCAAAAGTTCGTTCCTTATCGTCAGCCACCCTTTTTCCCATTACCGTAATCGTACAAGTCATACACTATGTTTCCACCGATACCGATAAGGTCAATTTGAGGTTCGGCGTGAATGCGAGAGGGACATACAAGCGGACCTTTCTCTCGCACTTACGCTGAACCCCGCTTGGTGAAAACATAGTCGATGATAGTACAACCGTACTATTCTACCCGTAGTATTCTACCCGCTTTTTTCAATTAATCGATTCGTCGATGTAATAAAGAAAATAATCGATTTCGAACATCGATAACTTTTTTTTAAATCGATTTTTGAAACATCGATTTAATTTAGAACATCGCCCATCCCTAGCGCCAACAACAGCTCATCGAGCCCAGCAGACCTCGCAGCAGCAGCCAGGAGGGCAAAGATCAAGACAGACGAGCTCGATTGCGCCTAGTTGGGACGGTCACCGCCGATCCGGAGAGCGCATAAGTAGAACTCCGATATCGTCGCGGAAAAAGAAGAGCAAGGAACCTGCATAGCAATTTTTCGTCGCAAAATTATTGTACGGCCAACGGCGCCAAAAAGCCGAACACTGCATAATTTTACATTAATTGTCGAATAAACCCTACTTATACCTCTGTTATGCCGGTACCGGGTAATTCGATTATTCGGTATTCGGTATAATATTAAAAAGTTATTATTTTTGGGATCGTTTGCCGATAAGGAGATTAATCTCGAGTTATCGATGAAAACGCGAATTTATATAAAAGGAAGTATATATTATAGGCAACGGTAACTTTTCGTTGTCTATTTAAAAGTCAATGTAAGAATGTACAATAATATATTGTTTCGAGTATTTGACGAGGAACCAACCCGTTCTATATTGAGTCTAAATTATAACTGATTTTCGTAAAGCAGTTGCTAACTGTGTTCACGAAAATCTCTCAATTCGCAGTTTTAGCGTTAGCCTATCGTCGATCGCCAAGCGAGTCGCCTCATGCTGCGTCGGCGTTCTTGGTGTCGATTGTACGATCGGACATTGGACTTCGTTTCTTGTCTTGAATGAATTCTAATGTTTTTTTGCTATGGAATATTCCTGAATATACGAAATACGAAGTGAAATATTCCGCGGCACAACACCTCATACCGAAGTCTATAATTAATTATCTTCGTGTTCGAGCCCGAATTCTTCCCCTCGGAAGACAAAAATTAATGATAACGGAGAAATACCGTTACATTTGACGCCCTAACAGGGACTCGAACACAGATAAGAAGGACTGCGGAGGTAAGGTAGGGCGCGCACAAGGCATAGAAATTTGGTGTAAGAATTAAAGCATGGCTACAGGGGGAGAACAGAATATCTCGACTGAGCTCGAGGAAATGAGAATGATGGAGAGTATGGAGGACCATCGTCGGCAGGAAGGGGGTACTGAGGCAGGTCAGGCATATCTTTGGGAGTCTACAACTGCGGAACACCTGTTGGACGACCGGCGACAGAGAGATCAGGGAAGGATAAACCGACTTTCCGAGATCACGCCATTGAAGAGAGCGAAGACGTATCGGACGAGTTCGCAAATGGCCAGATAAACGGTTGTAACGGTAATTTTTAACGTTATCATATATTTATTTATCGTGGGAATTTGGGCTCGATCACATAACTAATTAATTGAGACTTCGTAGTGGTTGACGGTAAGGCTTTATTCCAAGAAAAATAGTTTCACAAGAAAAAACGTCACTTTTTAATTACGGTCACTCGAATTCTGCATAATGACTATTTTAACTTCGTAATTTTAGCGATTATTTCTACAATTATGATATTATTTCGGGTGCACAGATTCTCGGTATTCTTCGTAAGTCTGTTATGGTTCTGTACAACGGTATCACTGTATACTCGGTGCACAGATATATCATACCACTAGCTATTTTGCTTCGCACTCACTCCTTCGATAGAGTGTATCAACTCTATTTACAATTCTTTCTCTTACTCTCTTGTTTCTTTCTCTCCTCTTCGTCCGGCGGTATTATGGTATACTTGGTGCATAAATATTCCACTCCACTAGTTATATTGTCTCGCATTCGCTTCTTTTATAGAGTGTATTAACTCTATTTACAATTCTTTCTCTTCTATACTCATCCAGTCGGGTGATTCCCATCTGGACTGTGATTTTTATTTACTCGATTTAATTCTACGCCTTATATGCTATCCGCTTGTACGTACTACTTAATCTATGCACTTAATTCTACCTAGCTCGATTCTCTCACTACTACGAATTCGATACTCTATTCTGCATCTGAAATCGGGAATTCCCTCGATTATTTTATTATTATTTCCTCTTATCCGCGCATCAATTCTGGGTATTCTTGGGCTCAAGCTTCGGTGACGTACCTACGCCTTGGTATTAACTCGTTACCCGCACACACACAGCCGCACGCATCAGACTCTCTGTGGACAGAGTGTATAAACTCTGTTTATAATTCTTTCTCTTTCACTCCTGTTCTGCTCTCGTCCTTTCTCTCTTCCACTCACACGATTTGGCGATTCTTGTCGGTGTCGCAGGTTTAAAATCCACACGACTGATTTTATTCCTCAAAAATTGTTCGCTTAATTCGATGCACTTACACTATACGCCTAAATTTATCTTCTTAATCCTATTCCCTTAAATACTACCTGCTTATTCACCTGAATCTATTTCTATGATCTTATACCATTCAACTTATGTACTAGCTAGATGTCTATGATCGCATACGTTATATACGACCTAACTGTCTATTTCTAATTAGATTTCTATCTCTCGCCTGTTTGTGTCCTCTTTTTCCACGGGTCTCGGAGTGTCACTCACTTGCTTTACTGTTCGAAATGCACACAGACTCTACTTTTCGTATCCTTCTTTCGCTTTTTAGTAATTCCACTTTCTAATTGTACTTTTTACTGTTCTTTTCCTTTTATCCTTTCTGATTCTAGCCTTTTGAGCCAAGAGAGCTACTCTCTCCCCTTACCGACCTTTTATAGGCCTCCCCTCGCCTCAGTCCCCTCTGCCTATTTTTCCATCGAAATTTTAAGTGTAACGCATCTTTAGACTTTGGCGGTTTGCCTGCTGCCGCGCTTACCGCCTTCCCCTCGCCTCCCAGCAAGGCCAGCTGGTCACTGACCCGCTATTTACGTCAGCGAGGGAATTTCGGAGCGGCGACAGCTCTAGTTTTTCTATCCGGGGCGATGGCCTATCGCCCGCAAACCTCGGTACATCTGTACTCGTTCGAACGCTCAGGTGTATCAAAACATTCTATGTTTGTCCTTCCTCTCTATTCAGAATCGGACAGATATCGACTCGTGTCACTCACGTTTCACGGTCTCCTCGTATCTTTTCCTACTGTGTTATAATTCTCTTCGGGCTCTCCAGCCGTTCGCAATAATAAACGATGATCGAAAGTGTGCCTCTATTTTACGGCATCAATTATTATTGCACTTATCCCTATGCTCATGGGTGTAACTCTCCTACACGGTGAAGATGGCAGCACACCGAAAATCACAAACGAAACTGCGACGATTGCACCAGACTCAATTGGTGTAGGTCATTTAATGCAGTTTTTGCAGAGGATGGAGAAGAGCGATGGAGAAGAGCGATGGAGAAGAGCGATGGAAAATTCGCTGAAGTAATTAAGTCACAGCAGAAGATGGAGGAAAAGTCTGATGGAAAATTCGCTGAAATAATGAAGTCGCAGCCAGATATGACAGACGAGTATCTGAGCAGAATAACAGTTTTGAGAGAAGCGACTAAGGATGAATTAGAAGGACAGATTGCAGCGGTGGAGAGCCGGACTGATCGGAAGATCAGAGAAGCACAGGAAAGGATACAAAAGGACCAAAATATGACGAATAATTTCATTCAACAACAAGTGGCTGGACAAAGGGTGACTGTGGAAAAACTCGACTTAAAGACACAGGAAATGATGTCCGAGATCCGTGCGAAACAAGAGATTACCACGAGCATACGAAAAGAATTGAAAGATTAGAAGAAACTACACAAACAACAAGTACATCTCTGAATTTCGGGCAAACTATTGGAGGAGGGATGAATGTCACTCGACTATACACTACGGCACAGAAACCTCCTACGTATAATGGTGATGGAAAGGAGCGGCCCATGAGATTTTTGAAGGAATTCCGAGAATTTTGTATCGCCGGTGGAATTGAAGATACCGAAATTCGACACACCATCGGAACTGCATCTAAAGGTGTCGCTAATGATTGGTGGCTGGTGGTGGAAAGAGCGGTACATGACTTACAAACATTCGAAGAAAAATTTCGTTCAAGATATTGGACCCGCGACATGCAGGACAAGGTTAAGAAAAATTTAGAGTTCGGATCGTTTTATTTGCAAGGCCAAACGCTTACACGATCCGAGTATGCCACCCGCGTCATCGGAAACGCACGAGATCTAAATGAAAAACTGAGTGATGAGGATACAATCCGTCGACTCGCAAAGCATTTCGACGAAGAAGTGCGCAGTGCCGTGACAGTTCGCCAAATACGTGAAATAAATGAATTTTTGGAATTGTTAGAAAGCACGGACGTGGCAGGTCCTTTAAATTATAAGAGAGGAGCAGGTCGCACGGGTAGATATTTGTCACAGGAGCAACCTAGATACTTTAGTAGAGGAGCTGTGCGTAAGCAGACAGCGCGGCTGAATCCCAGATATGAGAATCGGGAAACTTCTGCGAATAATGGCGGAAATAGATTTCCACCATCACCAGGACGTCAGGTTGGCAGAGGAGAAATACCACCATGGCAAAACAACGGGCCATGGCTTCCAACCAATCCACCCTGGGAAAATAGATCAGGGCAACAGAGGCCACCATGGCAGAAAAACCGACCAAGATATCTCCAGGGACCAGACAATAGCCGACCGGGAGAAATAACACCACCAAGGCATGAGCAATTACCAATAACCCGGTAAATAATATGAATCATGCTCTACAAGGTCCATTTGTGGAACACATGATCCCGAGGGAGCAGATACTAGGATGCTCAGGAGCGGGAAACGCGAGCTCGGGAAACGCTTAGTCGTTGCGCCCGGAGAAGAACGAAAAATGAATAATAACGAACAGGAGCGGAGCGCAACGGTAAAACAGGAAGAAAGGAAAAGTACGAGACAACGGATGAATGTCAAGAAGCTAGAGAAGAAAAAAATGAGGGATCAGCGAAGAAAGGAGTAAAGATACAGAAGCAGTGAACAGCCAGTGAAGAAGAGTGAAGAAGCGAACACCGAAAGGCGAGGGCAGGCTGAGTCAAGGGAAAAAGAGTTCAGGAAGACGGTAAAGGCGCACTGAATACGACGAAAAGTATGTGGCCAGAAAACGTTGCCTCAGTTCAAGGAGTACCTGATGTCAGAGGGCCAACACCAAGGAAGGTGGAAAAAAGGGGAGAAGACAAGATAGTCTGTTCAATGTCGATGGACAATCCTCGAGAATATTTATATGAGGAGGCGGGGGAGTTACCAAGTAAATGGTATGATGAGAGAAATCCAAGATGCCTGAAAATACCAGTAAATATAGCAGGAATATCGGAACTAAGTTTAATAGATAGCGGAAGCGAAGTATCTTGCATTTCAGAGGAGTTCTTCCGTCAAAACGAAGAAATTTTGACGAGCTGCCCGATGTTACCGGTCACATCAACACAGGTCGTCGGGGCGTTTGGTGGAGTGACTGAACGCGTTAAGAAGCAAATAATGGTCGACGCAGAAACGTATGGCTCGACAGGGGTATTGCAGGTGCTAGTTGTGCCGAAGTTAGTGAGGCCAGTGCTGATCGGAATCGACGGGATGTTGATATTAAAAATTTCAATAGATGCTCAACAGCGAATTTTAGCGGTAGGAGATGAAATAATTGCGAAATTGAGTGAGGGATTGTAGCAACATGTGAGTCCAAAGTAATTTCGTGAAATTAAACCGGATGAAATGTGTGCCGCCGTAGCAACAAAAGATACTACCGAAGGAGAGACGAGTATCAACCTGACTGAAGAGGAGTTTAATAACAAAATGGCCGAATGTATATGTGTGAGACCAGAAATAAGGCAGAAAATCCACGGCCCAGAACAATAAAATAATTAAGGGGATTTTTAGGCTTAATTAATTTTTACCCAAAGTTTACAAACCGTCATGCGCACGGAACCACGCCCTTATTAAATCTCCTGAGAAAGGGTGTTCGGTGGAAGTGGGATGAAGGGGCGGAAAAAACGTTCGAGAAAGCAACAAATCTATTCTGCAAAGAAATAATACTGCGATTTCCAGATACTCGTAAACCGTATACACTTATCACGGACGCAAGTGGATATGCACTTGGAGCGATCCTGTCGCAAGAGAACGGAACTAATGAGAGCGAGGTAGTAACGTTTGCGAGTCGGACTTTGAAAGGGGCCGAGATTGTCTATATGACTACGGAGAAGGAACTACTGGCGATTGTGTGGGCTCTTCAGAAGTTCCGAACATATTTAAAAGGAGCACAAATACTCATGAGATGGGTATTATCTATACAAGATTATGATTTGCAGATAGAACATGTTGCGGGAAAAGCAAATGTAGTAGCCGATGCCCTGAGCAGAGTAAAAGGAGATGAGGAGTTATCATCGGCCGATAAGAAAGGGATCATCGTAATCGCAGGAGTGCTAGCAGAGAAACTACCGCGAGATCTAGCGTAAAGACTCAGATGCATGGAAAAGATACAGCGAGAACGAAAGGATCTGCGAGTAATCATGGACTTCCTCAACGAAGATAAAGAAGTGGAGGAAGAACGAAAATTCCGAATAGAAAAAGGCATTCTGGAAAAGAAATCAAAGAATGGCATTTGGCGAGTAATAGCGCCTAAAAGCCTAATTAAAAATTAATTAAAGCTTGCTATGCCATGTATGGACACCTTGGTGCCAGAAACTGTTCACGGATGCTGGAAGAAGATTTCACCTATCCACATCTGACAAAAATTACTCGGAATATACTAGCTACTTGCGATACGTGCCAAAGGAATAAAATTGCGATACAAACGAGCTATGCAGCAATGCAAACGATTATCCCGGAAAATCCAGGGGATTTAGTATCAATTGATTTTTATGGAACATTACCAGCATCGGTGGGCGGGGTGAAACACATCCTCGTGACATTAGATGCTTTCAGTAAATATGTGGTTTTATATCCCATGAAAAAAGCCAACACGTCAACTGTGATAAAAAGAATATTCCATGACTACATTCCCAAGCACGGAAAGCCGAGTAGAATACAATTCGACCAGGGCACACAATTCACCGCAAAAAACTGGCTAAAGAAACTCAAGGACGAGGACATCATGGCGGTATTCTCATCAATTCGTCATCCTCAAGGAAATATCGTCGAACGAGTTAACCGTGAGCTGGGACAATTTTTCCGTACTTTTCTGACTAAAAATCATGCAGGCTGGTTCAAATGGGTAAAAGTGATACAGGATTGCATAAATGAATCTCACCATAAAACAACCGAATTCACGCCAATGGAGCTGCAATGCAAGAAACAGCCTACCAGAGAATGGAACAAGCAGATGGGTTTAAGAAAAGACGAAGAGGATGCAAGCACATATGAAATAAAGATCGAGATTGCGAGAGAAAGAATTTCGAAAAAGGGGCGGCGACAGGCGGAGAAATTTGATGCGACCCATAGGCTAACGAATTTTGGGGTAGGGGATTTAGTTTTAATAAAGGCGTTAAATGTTTCAGACCCGTAGAAACAATTGACGTCAAAATGTATGCCTTTATATTGTAACGGTATTAAACGTTAACATTGCCCTTAATGGGCTTGTTCGGACTCGAGCAGGAAGGAAAGTAATTTTAGGCTTTTGTAATAGGTAGAAGTAGGGTTTATTCAGAGTAACACAAAATTTAGTTATATGATACAAAAGAGAATAAATAGAAAATTCAATTATTTCACCCTTTTCTCTCGGTATTATGGCTACCTCGTGCCTTACAATTTATTATTCCCGGGCACTCGAGTGCAGTTACAATCGTGTCCGCGGTTGTAGTTAAAGAATTCATAAAGATAAAAATGTAACTTTTAACAATATGCACTATGGCTCGAAAAGAGAAATTGATAAATAATGTGTTCCTAATATGAAGGTATTTTTTTACAATCTGAGCCTACGACAGAGAGGCCAACGTTGCTTGATGATTTTTATTGATTTATTACGTTCCTAGGTAAAAGCTTCATATGCCCACCGTCGGTAACTAACCGGCCACCGCTTGATTCTACCGCTGAGTGGTTCAATTTCCAACGCTACAGGCCCGTTGGTAGGAGTGGATATATATTTTTTGAAGGTCGACTTAAGCGTCCACCCGACCGCCGCTACGATCTGGCGCCGGTGGGATGCATTCGGAGTGCATCCGCAACTACCTGATCTCCCAGGGCCGTACCCTGTGCATTTATCGCCTTCTTATATTTTTCTTTTTAATCTATCTTTTAATTTATATCCCGACTGAATTGCCTATGCTACCATAATCTCCTAGTCTCTAATAGCGAAGATATTATATCTTCGTTATTTAAAATATTGTGAGGAGCCTTTCGTGTCCGAGAGAGTAGACGGTTGATTCAGCTCGATTCTCGGCTACCAGAGCGAGAGAAAAGGAGACAGAGATAGACCGCTCTGTTGTTGTTTGGGTCTGCGGTGCGTTGGCCTCGGACGCAGCACCAACTCAGCTGCTTTCCATCAAATGCACGTCAGGTACCACAGCTGGGCTCTCTCTAGATATCAGTGCGGCTGCACCTAGCGAGGGTTGGCTGCTCTTCCTTCCGGGTAGCTGGACTTCTGCGTTGGCGGGACCTGCGAACAAAACTGTTCCTCGAGTGCCGAAATTCTGGTCTTTTTTTTTTATACCAGAATCCCCTCCAGCTGGCCCATGCTTTCAGTATGACTATAGTTCTCGGCGCACGCGGATGGACTGTGCCCACCCAGATTGCAACTTCGGTTGCTTGCCCTGGGTGAACGTCTTATCTGTACGGGAGCTAGCAACCCCGCCATGGTGTAGGCTCGGGTGCTTACCAAGCGAGACGTTAAGTCTTCGGACTAATTGGGAGATGGGGAGGTTGTTGCAGCCTCACGGCTTTGCCGTGTACAACCTTTAAATGGGTTGGACTCTGTCGGGCATACGGTTTTTAAAAACGCCAACGCGTCAATAGGGAGTTTATGGATAGTGCTCTCCCTCAGACCAAGAGGTAACACTCGGGTAAAACCAAGCGGAGATTGGTAGCCCGCCCCGATGCAAGTCGGGGGGGCGCGTTGGCCGAGCGTATCTCGGCCCCACGCTCGCGGGAGCCGTGTCGTAGGCCGAGAGGCGGGAACGGCACGTTAATAACAAGGTGATTTCAGTATGACTATAGTTGGTGGCGGTCCTGTAGCCCACGTCCTGTAGCCCACTGGTACTTCATTTTTAAAATCGTCGTTGGTTTTTAATAGTTCGTTACTCGTATTTTTCGGGTGGAATAACGGGACTTGGTCACCGATATGCCGGCCTAGCTTGTGTGAGTGACGCTCGGTAGCGGTGCTTTGTTGTGTGCGTACCGAGCGTCGTGAGCTGCCGAGTATAGGCCGGTCTTACCCTGTGTGCGTAACGCGCGGTAGCGATGCCTTTGTGTGTGTACCGCGCGTTATCAGATAGTTAGTATGTCACAATATGAAGGGCCGTATAGGATTAAGAAATGCGTAGGGATAGCGACGTATTTAGTTATAGATGTAGAGAGTAAGAAAGAGCGCGGTAAATCTCACGCGAATATGTTTAAGAGGTACAGGACAGAGACAGAAAAGACAGATAGGAAGAAAGAAGATACAGCAAGTCCAGCTACTATGGGAGAGAGAGAGACAGAAAGGGGGCAGAGTCCAAGAGCGAGACAACAGGGCCTACACTCTGCAACTACAGGTACAGTGCAAACAAAGGAATCGACGGTAAACGTACCAAGCATATAGTCAAATCAACTGGAGATCTATATGCAAAACTGAGTCAGACGTACACCGAAACAGGCGGCAAGATCTAACGAGTTGTGGTTGGTTAAGAAAAGAGGCGCGACGTACACGTAACCCGATAGGCTTGACCCACAATAGAATTCGGAGAAAGCAAGTGCTTCCTACGAAAGTGACGTAAATTTCGGATATTGGATATCGATTCTACGATTGGGTAATCGATCGAAGGCCGAGATATGGAAATGGAGAAAGGGGCTCGGCAGATAGGTAATTACCGCAGAGGCCAAGGCCGGCGCGAAAATAGGCCGAAAAATCACGAGGAATCCGGAAATCGGAGATAATGAATTTACATTGGCCAAAAATAAAATTTAGAGATATAGATATAATTATAGGCAATGAAGATGTCTATAAAAGGGAGCGACCACGCAGGAACGGCCTCCAAAACCACAAAAACCTACAGAGTGCCAAAGCCGTTAAATATCCAAAGAGACGTTCTCAAAAAGTGAGAAAAAATTGTTTCTTTTGTTTTTTTTATCTCGAAAAAAAAATGCAAGTACCGCGATATATCGCATACGGGATTGAACACCTAAGACCAAATCAACCACACGCCAGGAAAATATTGACAGCAGAGAACCCTAATCGATTTTATGTGTGGCTGGAACGCGATCGACAGAGGAGGGAAGAATTTCTCCAACAAGTGGCGAGGACTAGCCGCACTCATCCCGACGTGCATCGGCTTCTTGAAGAGGAGATTTACCCAGGGAGGGCGGTCCTCTTCCTCCTCAATAACGAAGAAAACGAAACTGAGCACACCTTCCTCCGGGGCACGGTGATCAACGAGGGATTGAACGGTGAATACACGGTATGGATGGGGGACCTGGCGACGACCATCAGGGATAATTAAAGAGATAATTTATACATAGCGCCGGCACTATACCTAGGAGAGCCGTATTTTGCGGTCGCGTGTGCCCTGCACGGCATGGCGCCGCGAGGCCGAGAGTGGGGCAGGGCGGCACGCGATCGACTGATCGCTCTCACTGTTGGCCATTCGATCGATATGTCGATGAGCTCGCCCCTGTTTTCGAGGTAGTATGGATGACCATACAAACCAGCCTCGACAACAGGGGTTATGACGTAGCTCAACAGCTATGGTGTAGCGGTGACGCGAGGAGCATGCCCACCAACCCGGCATTTGACTACGGCCGGGACGGGGGACACCACGGAAAGCACTTTCGCCAAGGACGAAGGAGGGAGAGACAAGCGAATAGGCAGAGACCGATAAGAAACAACGCCCGGAGATCCGACGCAAAAAACACCCAACGGTCAGAGAATGGAAGTACGACGACGAACCGGAATATGGAGGAGCTGCTACGGGAACTCGCCTCCCTCCTCGACGAGTTCCCTTATCGACGAAGACAGGAATAATGACAGCGACGGGACATGAATAAAAAGAAAATGAAAAATATATTTTAACATAGTTACACTCTTTAGCTTATTTTTTTATTTCGAACGGCTATAAGAGCCGAGAGTATATGCAAAAACACCTGCGAAATTAGACTCGATACAAAAGCACCGAGGTTTGCGGGCATAAGGCCATTGCACCTGGTATAAAAACTAGAGCTGTCGCCGCTCCGGAATTCCCTCGCTGACATAAACAGCATGTCAGCGACCAGCTGGCCTTGCTCGGTGGCGAGGGGAAGGCGGTGAGCGCGGCAGCGGCAAACAGCAAAAGTCTAAAGATGCGTTATATTTAAAACTACGATGGAAAAATAGGCAGAGGGGACTGAGGCAAGAGGAAGCCGATAAAAGGTCGGTGCGGGGAGAGAGGAGCTCTCTTGGCGTGATAGCATAAACAGTGGAGGACAGAAAATTGATTACGAAAAATTCTAGTTAAAAGTAAAAATTCAAGAGTTATTTCCAATATTACATATCGTAGAGTCTGTGTTCACTCCAGAAAGTAAAACAAGTGTGTGATACCCAGAGGCCAGCGAAAAAGGAAAAGGACAGGCGAGAAATAACTATATAATTAACAATAACCAATTGTATAGTGTAGAAATTGTCAAATCATCAAAATTTAACTAGTCTATAAGTTGAATGGAGTAGATGCGTAGGATTAATTAATACGATTAAGCGAGTAGTTTTTAAGAGAATTGGATTAACCCTTGCTTGCCACCCTGGGGTGAATGCCACCCCAGCCTTTCTTTTTCTTAATTTTAAGTACCTAAACGTGAAGGAAATCGCTTTCTATCAATATTTGTCAATAATTCGAGACTGCCAGTACCTATTCAGGGCATTGGCATAGCGCTGCACTTGTTTACATATATGTGGTAACTGTTTAAAGTTGCGTGGGGCTGCATCCACCCCAGTGTGGTAATTATGATCGAAATTGATTTTTCGGTTGAATTTTTTTTTCGAGTATATTTTGATTCCAGAGTGAAGAATATAGTTTTTATATAATATTATTTAACTTCTAATTTTTTTTTCATTTCAAACGTTCCAACAACAATAATTTACCACCTTTGATTTTGTACCTTTGTTATTTCAAATCACATTTGTCGGACAGACGTGTCTGTTACATCTGCCTTTCATTCTTGGTGTCTCTTTCTTTCTTGGGAAACATAAATTCCCAAGAACATAATAAGAAGAAGAATTCCCAAACATAATAAATCTATGTGAAAGGTCCTTTGTTTATACTTGCATCGCACGGCAGCGTCAGTCTATAAGTAGCAATCGTGCTGAAAGCAGTGTTTATCTGTCTAGTTTCTGTAGTGAACGTATACCCAGTTTAAATAAGGTAGGAATATCATACTTTTTCCACTTTTGTTATAAATAAAATCTTTATAGTTCTAAAAGTACTAATTTTTTTTCAATAATAATTAGATGGCATACAATCTTCGATCTCGTTCGATACGAGATGAGTTTTTTCATGAAGAAGAACTCGAAGAACAGAGTAGAAGTGAGAGCGAGTATGCTCAAGAAAAGGATTCCTCAGAAACTACTGAAGAAGACGATGTAGATATGGAGAACACCATTCTCAATGAACGTCTTTTGCAGTTACGAGCTCGTGGACGCCCGAGTACGAAGCTAAAAGGCAAAAATGGGTTTCTGTGGGACACGAGATGTCCTTCTCGACGTTCAGATCGACAATCTACAAAAATCTATGTACCTGGCCCAAAAGGCGATGCTGCCAATGCTACAACGATTGAAGAGTTTTGGAGTTGCTTATTTAACCAAGAAATGATCGATATTATCGTCGAAAACACGAATATAAAAATGGAAGAAGAATGCGCGAGACTCGTCGCTGAAGAAAAAACAGAAACTTACCATAATCATACCGACGTTGTAGAGATTAGAGCATATATTGCAGTACTTTATCATTCCGGTTTATGGAAGTCGTCAAATGTCAATGACAATCGGTTGTGGGATAAAGCGAATGGTATCACATTTTATCGATGTGTATTTTCAAGACAAAGATTTCGCTTTCTATCAGCATGCTTACGCTTCGATAATAAAGCTACAAGAAATTTGGAAGATAGATTTGCACCGATTCGTCAACTGTGGAATATTTTTATAGATAACTGTAAAAATAATTACAATTCCAGTAGCCAATGTACTGTAGATGAACAGTTATTAGATTTCCGAGGACGCTGCAAATTCCGGGTGTACAAGGTGTCCCAGCTACATACACCTCATTACGACGGGTTGCATACTCCTAGGAGCGTGCCCAAGCGCGCATCGAGCCGGTAATACAGAGCGTGACGGTATAATCACTCGCGTATCTTTACAAGAGTTTCAGTACAGCGAGTCGTCACGCTGTCAACCGCTTCGCATAATAACCCGAAAAAACGTCATATTTATAAAATATTTTAATTTTTAAATGTGTGTTTAAATGCTTGAAGATTTTAATGTTTATTTGGGTGTTTAAATGTTACAGAACGTTTAAATCTTTGAATATTTAAATGTGTTTAAATTATTGAAGGTTTAAATGTTGAAACGTTGCAAAAACGCAGTACGGATACGTTCTTTTAGTTGTTCTATCTATCAAAATTATGAATCGACTGGAAATTGTAGTTTGCTATGTTTAAAATTCAGTTTCGGCGAAACGCACGAAATCCCGACGTGCGCACGAGTCTAAATTGAATCTTGAAGTTCGAATTTGCATAATTAATGTAATGAATTTAAACATAGCAGTCTACAGTTTGCAGTCGATTCATAATTTTGATAGAAAGAACAACTAAAAGAACGTACCCGTACTGCATTTCTGCAACGTTTCAACATTTAAACCTTCAATAATTTAAACACATTAAAATATTTAAAGATTTAAACGTTCTGTAACATTTAAACGCCCAAATAAACATTTAAAACTTCAAGCATTTAAACACACATTTAAAAATTAAAATATTTTATAAATATGACGTTTTTTCGGGTTATTATGCGAAGCGGTTGACAGCGTGATGACTCGCTATACTGAAACTCTTGTAAAGATACGCGAGTGATTATACTGACACGCTCTGTATTACCGGCTCGATGCGCGCTTGGGCGCGCTCCTAGGAGTATGCAACCCGTCGTAGTGAGGTGTATGTAGCTGGGACACCCTGTATGTGTTGTGTGATCTCGAAGACGAACCTATCGATGGTTTCTTTTACCACAAAGAATTAACGAGTATTCATGAGAAGAGTGTGGAGAAGAATAAATAATTGAAGATTGATCAAGTTTCACGGACAAAAGGACACGGTAAGAAAAAACACATTTTCGTGAGTTGGGATGGGATATCCAGGCAAAATTTAACTCGTGGATACCAGTGTCAAACGTTCACATTCTCAAATATACGAAATTTTGTGGATACAGCGAGCAAAGAACCTCTTTCACCCCATGCTACCTGTTCGAATGCACTAGAAACTGCCATGTGCTCTGTGCCGTAAGTGTACAGAGTCTATGGTTCAAGACTCGTGCATTCATGAGAACCCTGATGACAGGGCTTTCACCGGTACCTGGGTGTCGGATGAGGTGCGGAAGGCAATAGATATAGGCTATAAAATCTTTAAAATGTCGATGATTTGGGCGTATAAAACAACAATGTACAATCCTGATACATGCGAGGGTGGACTGTTTGCCGCTTATGTAAATACATTTTTGAAGACTAAACAGGAGGCAAGCGGTTGGCCCGAGCACTGTATCGACGAAGCGT
Organism: Cylloceria caligata; assembly: GCA_963942595.1. Lineage (NCBI taxonomy): Eukaryota > Metazoa > Arthropoda > Insecta > Hymenoptera > Ichneumonidae > Cylloceria > Cylloceria caligata. The sequence goes on from OZ012708.1 coordinate 33,131,787, forward strand.
CTCGCGAGGAATATATAAATTATTACAAGCGCGTGGAAGGTATCCGGCTGAACGCTAGCAACATTACGCGTAATCAGGGTTTACACTCATTGTCAGTTGCTAAGCTTTCTTTAAATTCGTTTTGGGGTGAATACGGTCAGTGGGATAACCTGACGCACACGGAAATAATTCAAACTCGTGAGGAGCTATTGTTGTATTTGTACGACAATGACAAAGAAATTCAATGCCTGCTACCGGTTAAGGATGATTTGTTATATTTGAACTGGGTATCTCGCGACGAGGCTATTGTCCCTAGCCCCTTAACTAGTTATTTACGTGAGTACTGGTGATGATGCTTGGGAGCCCTCGATAGGTAATCTCTTCGGTGGCATGACCAACGATTTGATATTGGTGGCTCCGAACGCATATATCAACTCGTTCGTCTACGGAGGTCAGAAATTTTATAGTTATACGGCTACGACTACCGCGGATCCCAAAACCGTGGTGGACACTGTTTGCAAAGTGAAGGGGATAAGTTGAATTATAAAAACTCACAAACCATTAATTTTAACTCAATAAGTCAACTTATAAAATCAGAGATGCCGTGGTTCAGTAATACATCGCTTAATTAAAAATTCAAATCAATTCAAAGAACACCCCTCCACAACGTCATCACCCGTACAATGTACAAAACTTGTCGTGTCGTATGCCGTAAACGTCGCCATATTACACACAGATTATCACAACCGTTTGGATTTAAAGATAGCGATGCTGATGATGGCTAGAAACAACTATGTAATATAAACTTTGTAAATATGTAAATAGCGCACGCGCGCGCTTACGCGCTGGCGTGTGTGTGCATGTGTATGCGTGTGTGCGTGTATGGTCGTTTATGTATATAGTTTGTAGATAATTTTGCACAAGTGTTTTTGTACTTGTTACTTTGTATATATATGTGAGTAATGTAAATATAGATGCAGTGAGTGTGTGTAAATGCGTACGTTAATGTATACAGTTTTGTAAATTATTTTTTTCTTTATGAATATTATTTTAAAAGTAGTTACAACTACGTCCTGTAGACAGTACAGCGAAAAATCGAGTGCGCGCGTGTGGGTGCATGTGTGCATGTGTGTAGCTCCCAACCCTCTCTGAAGACACTCTACTACTGTACAGGGACTCAAGGTTGCTATCTTTCAAAATTTTTCCTCGATTTCTGCATTTATGTTGAAGTCGAAATATATATAGAGGGTAGTGAGGGGTATTCGAGTTAAAGTATAAAATTGCGTGAAACCGTAGTTCTCGTATTATTCAACGTTCAAACGTTCTACAACTATCATCCTGATAGTGTAGCATTGTTATTTCGCATTTTTCAAAAAAATTGATTCACGTAGACGTGTTTTTCTGTCCGTAGTGCGCGCAACGGCTCGCGTATTCATACGTCGGGAACCGCGATTGGTGTGGCGCTTCACAGAGCGTTGGTTCGTAAACATCGCGAACTTTACGTTCCAACGTCTCCGCGGCGTTCAGTGAAGTGTTGCTGCGTGGTGATGCAGAATCAATTACCGTGGCTTACGTGAGTGGCCCGCTACGGCGAGCCCCTGGTTTCGTGCAACAATATGTGGTCGAACATCTTGCGAGTCACGGATATGCTCATAGCGATAATATATCATATAGCTTCTTGAAAAAAGCTACGGACGGGTCTCGGTTATCGACGACTGGGCATGTTCAACCGGTGGATGGGTAGACAATATTATTTACCGTGAGACCCAGTCTTCTTATCTTCCGTAAGTCCCAAGTTTGCTCCAGCGATGGTCGGCTACATACCGACGGTTGACAACCGATCCGCTTTACCGATCGCCGATACATTTTTGCTAGACCGGCTGCCAACATTCAAAATACTTTACCGACTGTCGGTAACACGATTACCAATAGGAGATGGCGCACCGGGAATTAATTTTCTGCCCGATCGGCTGTTAACATTTAATCTACTTTGCCGACTGTCGGTAACACGTTTACTGACAATAGACGTCGCGTCGGTAATTAATTTTCTGCTGGCCCGGCTGTCAACATCTAATCTACTTTACCGACTGTCGGTAACACGTTTACCGGTCCTAGATGGCGCATCGGTAATTAATTTTCTGCTGGACCGGCTGCCAACATTCGATATACTTTTACTGACTGTCGGTAACACGATTACCAATAGTAGATGGCGCATCGGCAATTAAGTACGGGTCAAAATCCGTCAGATGGCGTTGCGACGCTGCACCAATCAGAACACTAGGATAGGTGGACTGGGGGTGGGGACGGGTGGGGGCCCATTCAGGAACGGGGGTGGGGTAGTGGGGGTAGACACACTCCTTTCACACCCGAGGAACAACCAATGAGGAAGCAGCAGGGGAGGGGATATAAGTAGGGAGAGGGCGGGGCTAGTCTAGACACGCCCTGGCGCCAGCAGGCCACGCCCTGTCTTTCTAAAAGGGCCTCTTCTACTACGGTAGTCAGTTCGATCTTCATGTTAATGCAACTCATGCGTCGCAGTCAAGATTTGCTACAACACAGATCGAACGAAAACTCGAAATGGGGGAATATTAATTCGGGATCGTCAACGAAGGGCAAGCTCAACAAAAATACTGCTCCAACTGAAAATGTTCGGAACCGTCTACCGAATCATACGAATACAAGAGCATTGCGTCGGAAGAAAAATATGCATACATGGATCGTATCCAATCACTCGCGCATTACCTCATTCTTCCCGATATGTGACAAACTAAGAATATCGATTCGAGAAAATAAACAAGTGAGAAATACTCTGAAATTTTTCATTAAGCGTAAATTAGTAAGTGAAGCTACTGGAATGCATTGTACTGCAGATGCAAGCTTTCCACAGTCAAACTTTTCAGGTAAACTACTCGATAGCGTACAGTACGAATACGATAAAACGAAAGGAGTAAATAGATATGACGAAGCTTGAACATTTTTCAGTACTTATCTTTGCACGATAGGTGGAAGAATGCTTTACGAAACATTATATGCCGATTTGCCAATCCCTGCATTCCATACAATATGTCGCGTGATCGGTAATTCCGTCTGTGGTACATGTGAAGGGATATGTCGAACCAAAGAATTGAAAAAATTTTTACTGACACTAAATTTACCTGTAACTCTATGGATAAATGAAGACGCAACGCGTGTAACTGGACGAGTGCAGTGTGATAGCCGCTCGAATCAACTAATTATTTTGTGTTCTCGTTGCATAAAGACGGAATGCCTGTGGATAGTACTCGTACATATCACGCTACGTCTACTGGTAACATCGCAGAAAGTTTGGAAACCGGAATTGTTGCAAGTTTAACGTACGTCATAATCGCACAGTCATTGAACGACATTGCTCCATCATATTTTTTTTGGTGTATGTTCAGTACAGATAATAAGTTTTATACAGAAGACGTTCTCAAACGCTGGGACTACATTGTCGAGTGTTTGCAAAAAGAAGGAATATCTGAAGGATACCATAGCGAAAGACAAGCATACTTCAAATCAAAAAGATGTGGCACCGAAAGATAAAATAAACTATTCATCAGTGGCCCTAAAGTAACTGGTTTACTAGGACATAATATTCCCGGTAGTCAGGCAACAATTGTTTACTTGCAAATCAATGAAGCTTTTGGAACAAATATACGATTGTTGGTAATGCATTTTCGTACTGTGAATGTGAAGTGCATGGATAAATTTAATACCGCAGTATTCGGAGAATGTGCACGGTATTTAAACGCAATTTTCAAATAAAAAAAATACACTTTAACATCAAATAATAGTTCAGATATGTGTTTACCCTGGCAGTACAGTAGTCAGCATTGCGATAGTTTTTTTCGAGTCTTAAGGTGTATGAGTACAACCTTCTCAACAATAGCTAATAATAGTCTTCTGGTAACTATTCACAGAGTAAAAAGAATACAATTGCAAACAGATATCTCTTCTGGCAATTTCAATTAAAAGAACGCTCAATTTAATTACGCGCGGATAAAAACATTAGGTCAATTGACGGTTGAACAGTGTTTATTTCCGGACATGAATGATATAGCTTAAAAAATCGAGGAAGCAAAGGAAGACGCGTTCAATAAAGTTGAATCGTTAGGAATGAGCGAAAAATGATCGGAATGTGACTATTTTTCTGTGCAATACAAAGAAACTGTCGATAATTATCTGAATAAAAAGAAATATATGTATATAGAACATTCTGACTCGTGTACTGACAAGGTATGTTCGCGGATAAATTCGTTGGTAGAAGGCGGTACGGTACTGAATAGCGAAGACAAGACTGAACTCGAACCTCAGGTAGAACTTTTACAGGATTAGTCCATTCTCTCTAGTGTACAAGGTGATTTATTGCTGAACAATTAAGAAAAATTTAACCAAAAATGTTGTTCTGGAAGGGCCTTCGTCGTTGTAAAAGATAAGCTCAATAACGAATTGGTAGTACGCAAATCTTCGATTTGTTGGCTTTTTCATCGCAATTCGGCGAATTTAAGCAGTGACCAATTGCAGCGCGTTGGAGAGTCAGAATTGAATAGTTATATAAGGAAGGGTGATAAACGACATGAGAAAATGTTTTAAAAAATACATGACGAAATTCACATTGGTGACTGGTGTCTATTTAAAAAATATGACAGTGCAAAGTATTTTCTAAGTGCAGTTCTTAATTTTGCGTATCTAAAGGGCAAGACTAAAATAATTCAAAAGTCCTAGCGTATAAATAATAATACCAAAGTTATTAGTGTCCTTTGTAATTGATATGATATCGTACAAAACTCGGCCCGTTTAATGTTTGTACCGATATACTAGTATGTACTTGTTATATTAATATCAAGGAACGGAAAATAACCATTTGTCCACCTAACGTATCCGAGAGTGGTCTCCATATCGAACTCCATATTGATACAGCGCTTTATAAACAAAAAACAAATTTATTTAAATACTCAGATCTTTTTATTCAGACCCCTAACTAACACCATTCGGCCCAGACATACTGCAAGTTGATATTTTGCAAAATCATGATACTGCAGGTTGATAACTACAAGGCGATAAATAATAAATAATACCATTCTAAATTTCGCTCTGAATAGTTTCAGTGATTTCAGAAATCGTAAAATAATAATTGTATCGAATCGTATGAAGGCACTTGAAATGATTATGGCCGATAAAAATCTTTAAATACTCGGTTTCCGAATTATAGTACAAGGCCGCCTGGTCGGCAGCGAGCTCATTTTGTGATACTTCTGTGAACTTTTCTCGATACTTCTGTGGACTATCATTTCTTTTTCCCTGTGTAATTATTGATTTGTTTTTGCAATGAGTGATGAAGTGGTGTACAGTGGAAAGAAAGGAGGAAAAACGGCATCTAGCAACAGCAAGAGACCAAAAACAATTATTCATGATTTTTTACTACTCAAAACTTCAAACGCGTTTATCTCAAAACTGTATTTTTCAAGTTGACCGGAAACATAACTCAGACAATTTTCAACCGATTCATTTGAAATTTTTAATATATCTTTGAAAATACATTGTCTATGGTAGTACGTAAGATTTTTGTTGTTGTTGCATAGTTCATTTGTTATTAACAATTTTCTAACGATTTTTTAGGCAAATTTACCACTTTTCACTTTAGAAGTGCGCCATTTGGCTAAAAATAAATATATCGAAAAAATCCTACGTACTTCTATAGCTTTTGTTATATATAATCGAAAAAAATTCGTTGGCTCATTATAATTCAAAAATTACATGAGCTGTTTGTCCGGCCGTGGACCCTGGAAAACCGGAGACGTCATCGCAAAAACGCTGCACAGCCACCATTTTTGAATTAATCGCTTTAAAAAAATTATTGCATACAGTCACTGATATATATAATAAACATCTTCTTTTGTAATCTCGATTTATTTTGTAGTTTTTCTGCAAAAAAATCCCCAAAAAAACCTATTTTTTCGGCCTCTAGAGTGGCATAACCCCTTAAAATCACACAAAGCCTCCATGAAATCAGTGAAACCATGTGAAATCCACTTCACTCTGAAATCATTTGTACACCGGATCTGGTAGTGAATACACCCCCGTCACTTCCTCCGTGAGGAAGCTTAATTTGAGATAACCATTACCCATAAAGGATAATCTGTAGGTGGGAAAGAAACACGAGAATAGGATGTGCAAGTTTTAAATTTGCATTCTTTTTTTGCTATAGTACTCGATATCGTTTCAAGAGTTCTCAAAAATTTCAAGCTCTCAAAAAAATGGAACTAAACTTCAAATCTGTGTATTTTATAAAAGAAAGCATCCTGCAATTGACTTAAATTTGTTAATCAAAAGAACTCGCCTTGATTTATTCGACTTAGGGAGTTTTGGATGCACCGTGCATTTAAATTTTGTATTGGGTCTGGGAAAATGTTCGTGGCGTTTTTCCCGATAGATGGCATCAATTACAAATAGATCCGGAAACACAGATCGCAGCGAGACCACTAAACGTTCGTTGGAAAGGTGACACTTCGAGCGTTACTTTGAGTGTATAAACATCGAAATTGGTGCCGTGGTTGGAAAGTTGTTTGCGTTTGAAAATGGAGTAAAGTAATGAAAAATTGCGCTATATGTTGCGATATTATTACGACAAAGGGAAGAACGCTGCGCAGGCTTGTGACAGAATTTGTACTGCGTACAGTGAAGGTACTTTATCAAAATATGTTGCTCGGAAATGGTTCGCTCGCTTTCGTTCTGGTAAATTTATGTGAAAGATGAGTCACGCTCTGGTCGTCCAATCACTGAAAAAGCTGATGAAATTCTTGAAAAAGTCCGGCAAGATAAGCATATCAGCAGTGTCGATATTGGTATGGATCTAGGCATTGACCACAAAATTGTTTTGAATCATTTACACAAAGCTGGCTACAAAAAGAATCTCGACGTATGGGTTCCTCATTTCTGAAACGTGTGATAACCGGTGATGAAAAATGGATCATGTACGACAATCGGAAGCGTCGAAGATCGTGGACAAGAGACGATGAGCCGTCACAAGCGTTCGCGAAGCCAGCATTACGGCGAAAAAGGTGATGCTGTGGACAACTAGAGAGATTGCACCAACCAATTGAAAGTAAACAACCCGAATTAATTAATAGGAAAGGTGTTGTTTTCCATCATGATAACGCCCGACCTCACACTTCTTTGATGACCCGTCAAAAATTGCGAGAGCTTGGTTGGGAAGTTTTGATGCATCCACCGTATAGTCCAGACATAGCATCCTCTGACTATCACTTATTCCAATCTCTGCAGAACTCTCTCAATGGAATTAAGCTGCTTTCAAAAGAAGCCTGTGAAAACCACTTGATTCTGTTTTTCAACCAGATACAACAGAAGATCTTCACCGATATCATCATGGCTCTACCCGAAAAATGGCGAAACATCGATAATAATGGAGCATATTTGGTTTAAATAAATTAATTTTCACAGTATAAGAAAACCGGTTGAATTTTACTTAAAAAACGCCACGAACTTTTTCCCAGACCCAATATAAACATCGTAAAATGAGAATTAATCTAGAACTTGTGAGTTTTGTATAATTTGTTCAAAACGTGCCAGCTCGCGAGGTAAAATACATTGAGGCTTCAGACTCGCAATAGTTTCCTCATTACGATTTTTACAGTACAATAATTAGATAATGTCTCAATTACCGGACGAACCTGTGTAGTCCTGCCAAACGTTCACTAATACGTGGAAAAAAATTACAAACGAAAGGCAAATCCTGTAATGCGTCAGTTTTTGAATAGTTACTGACGTGTTAAATGATAAATTGCTGGTTCTAAAGTGGTTTTTTTTCAATTGCTTGCAAGTGACGTTCAACCATTTCTTACTAGTTTCCAATCTCATCACCCTCTGACTCCGTTCCTTCATGATGAAATCTCTACACTTAAACTATCTGGGATGAAAATATCGCGTAGCCGGATGTTCAACGAGACGTAGATTTGTCAAAAATAGACATTAGAAAAAAGATTATCTGCTACCAGCAAAATATACGAAACTCGATTACGCGACCGAAGAGGGGCTTTAGCAGATGAAGTGTTTTTTTAATTTCGAAACGATACAGTTCAAAGAGCAATGTTTCTTGTTTAAATTCAGTTATAGTACTGCAAACCGATTGAGCGAATAAGTGCTTGCCTATTGCATTACGGATTTATGTAGAAAACGACATAACCTCCAGAAACACAGCAGATAAAATGGACCGAGAATGTTGATGTCTTTATGCGATCCTAGTGGTTAAGCAAAAATTAAAATCTTTTGTTCAGTCGAAAAATCGTTTAGATCATTACTGAGTCGATGTCGTCATTGTATAATATGTGATACTGCAACACCCAACTATTTATTATATTTTGTTAAAAATAAATATATTGCAAGAAAAAATAGAAACAAATCTACTCTACACTATTTTATATTGACCGAATATAAAAGTCGATCACGTTCCTTTCAATTATTATATGGTTTATGTATATCTGGTCATTGCATTTGTAATGAATAAAAATTTTGTTCTAGAAATGGCGGCCTTTTCGGGAAAAAATTATGCAATATCGTGTAGGCTAATTCGATATAAATTTGGCAAAAAGTAGTAAAATCCCACAAAATAACAATGTCTAAAAACATTAAGAAAAGTACATCGACGTGAACTCTGGTATTTACAAAAAATTATGAAATAAACTGAAAACATCCACAGTACGTATTGTCAAGTACATGTTGCTTGATAATTATACTTGGGGAAAATTTATGTATATATTATAAACCAAAATCCAAAACTGATAACCAAAATATAAATTAAAACTTAAATTTAAAAAAAACTTACAAACGAATTTAAAAATTGTAAGAATAATGTTGACTGTCATACTTGGCGAGCTCGTGGAACGTAGTCAATCTTAGTTTCTTGATAAAATATTCAAGTTACCATATTAACTCACCAAATACTACGGTCAAAAATCTTTTTCACAGTTTAAAATTTTAATTACAATTTTCTATAAAATATAGCTTCAACATTAAAAAAAAAATTAAGCTATTATGTCTTCTAGCTAATAGTTTTAGATTTTAGTTTCTAGCGTACTGAATCCAAATATACGTAAAATTCTATCAAGTGTAATTAATGAGCATGCACTTGACAATACGTGCTTCGGCTGATTTCACGTTATTTCACAACTTTTTATAAGTACAAGCGACTGCTCACGTAAATGCACTATTCTCAAATTTTGTTACATATTGTTATTATATGGAATATCCCGTACATCGGTCAAAAGTCTATCTGGAGTAGCTATTTTTACACATATAGACACCAACAGCCGATCGTCGCAGCCTAATAATTTATAATTCTCAATTACCGCCTTTTTCAGGTAATAAGACGCATTTCCTCCTTAAGCCGAGTAAAAGTTATCGGTATGGTGAGAAAAAAGACATGTATGCGGATCTGTTCGACCAGTTGTCATATTAATAGCGTACAGCATACGTCGTATGACACGCATATCCGTTAGCTCGCTATATCCACGCTCGGCGGCATAAATCATTGAAAACGAAAACATATCCCCGCGGCCACGCAAATTTGCCAACACCCAACCGCAACGGTGGCACGCAAACAAACGGGGAATCATGACATGACTACCGATACTCGGTGAGAGCGTGTAAACCCCATCGGTACGTATCAAACGTCTATGATAAAGGTACTCCTAAACCAGTAGGATAAATGCACCCATACATTTTCACGCAAACAGGTGATCAGGGGCACTGGCTGTGCTCTGACACAGCAAGGCTCGTTCCCTCGTATCATAGTCGAGAGTCATTACAATTGTGTACGTTGCTGACTTTGTATATAGCCGCCTTGCATGAATAGACACCACGTGCATATCGATACACATGCATTCGCTCGTGAGGTTGCTGCTCGGGACGCGAAAGCGAGGTGTTCCAGCGTGTATAATTCGTCATTGGCGCGGCGCGGGTGCCAGGCGTACGTAGTTGTATACGAGTATGCCACGTTCACATATCTTCACGAGTAATATATATTACGTGTATGTGTGAGAATACTGCGTGTGCGAGTTCGTATGATACCTCAGGACATGAATCAGTAGTGTGTAAGGGTGTATGAGATAGTCTACCGAATCATAGGAAAACAAGAGCATTGTGTCGGATGAAAAAAATGCACACATCGATCGTATCCAATCAATCGCGCATTACCTCATTCTTCCCGATATGTGACAAATTACGAATATTCATTCGAGAAAATATAGAAGTGAGAAATACTCTTAAAAATTTTCATTAAGCGTTAATCGGTAACTGAAGCCACTGGATCGCATTGTACTGCAGATGCAGGCTTTCCACAGTCAAACTTTTCAGATAAACTACTCGATAGCGCACAGTACAAATACAATAAAACGAAAGGAGTAAACAGATATGACAAAACTGCTCGTAGATATGCGCTAGATATGCGCGAGTGAGGTTGCTGCTTCGGGACGCGAAAGCGAGGTGTTCCAGTGTAGATAATTCGTCATTGTCGCGGCGCGGGTACCAGGCGTTTGTAGTCGTGTACGAGTATGCCTCGTTCACATATCTTCACAAGTATTACAGATTACGTGAGTGTGTGAGAATATTGCGTGTTCGAGTGCAAGGGTGTACGAGATAGTATATAACATGCAGATCACCAACCGAACGCGGTGTATTGTCCGATGTATTGGTGACATCGTAGGGAACGCACGCCCTTACTCCCTAGAATCAGTCATTAGCCACACTCAGGACCTGCAGCCAGTACTACTCAATTAGTCGATGAACGCTGTGGAATCATTTACCCAATCATTTAGTTGCCTCAAAGCAGAGCACTTGCACAAGGTCCATCAACGTGTAAAAGCACATGTATATGAATCAATTCAGTTGGTATTATTTCTACCACTGGTAAAACTCTAGATGTGAATACTCACCCCTTTACCAACTTGCAGTTTTGCTTACTGACTTAGATCGCCATCACCTACATGATCCGTGGAACAGGATGAAGGTGAACGTAATACGAGCCCGCAGCATACTGATTCAGCATATGTCAGAGCCTGTACCTACCACTTGCCTGCCTGATACATCGTCCACACATGCACATAGTTAGTCCAGCTTATGCATGTGCATGCGAATGAGATCGAGGGTGCTGCACGCTACGCGGGATAGAACGGCAACGCTTGCCCGGTATATCTACTACTACTCATTCTGCTGGCTATTGCATTTTGCCACGTGGGATCGAGTGAAACGTCACCCTGTTGATTTCGCGGTATATGGTTATGATGACGATATAATAGCTTCATCGATGGTCAATGGGTGGATTAGTTTCAGAACCCCGCACTCTCTTGTTGCGAACGGGAAAGCTCGCAGCAAGAACCTACATATTTTCATCCTCTGGTGGATGTTCGCGCCTCATATACATTCCTTCTACTCCCCCTCCCCCTGACTCACGTGTTCGCTTGTGTTCGTTCGCTTCTATTCTCGTTACGAAGTAAAACGAGCGCGCGGGCGCGTAATTGCCTGTGCCGAGTCATCGATGGACCCGGTGCCGTGCGAGTACGTGGCGTCGGGTATCGGAGATCATCACGCGGCTTCGCGTTTACCACCAATGGACTACTGCTGGTACTGATGCTTCATCCCCACTACCACTGACGGCCCACACAGATCGTTCTCGATGAAGCGTATACTAGCCTCTTGACGATGTGTCATCTACTTCTGTTCTTTTTTTTTCGTTCTGAACTTATTTGACAAACCCAAGGATACTAAAAATCTCAAGATGATATGTTGAATTTGTATTGCTTTAAAGTGAAGAAAATGCGAATAATTTTCATGAGTTGCGAAATTATTAAGATGTAAGGTGACTACTTTTTACCTGTTTAATCTCTCGTATGACGTGAAAAATGATTATAGCCTTTGTTATTTTAGGAAAATATATAGGTATACCGAGAAATCGACCGCCTGATATGTTTTTCAAGTTCGATCGACTCGACTACCCGCCGACAAAACCGATACATACGCATACAATCTCCTGGCGCTCTGCAAGTACAAATACGTTCTACGAATGGTAAAAAAATCGTAGGGTGGACTACCGCCAACGCGAAGGGAGTGTAGATGGGCAGTAGAGGAGGAGGGGCTGGTGCTGGGCGGTACGTTGGGTGGGTGGTGTATTGCAGATCAATACAATTGCACGTTAGTGCTAATAAATAATAGGCGGTGGGAGCGAAAAAAGCGCGCATTGCAGCAACGAACGCAACACACAAATAATACGCGATACATCAACCAGGCCACGAGCAGGTAGGTATACGCGGCGTACGTATTCGCGGTGTGCACTCATTCTCTCGCTCTGTCCTGGCTCAACCGCTCTCGCTCGACGATTTTTTTTCTCTCGCTCGGGTCCGATCTCTTGCACCCTTCCAGGGATGGAGTTCTGCCCGTCTCTTTCTATCTTCTCGCACTACACCAACGCCAGTCCCCGTTTTTTCCATGGCCCCACACCTATGCCGATGCAAGCACCACCCCCGGGGCACCGCCATTTCCGGACAAATAAACTCTAGTCGACGTAATTTTTGGGCTGGCCAGGCTGAACTCAACGAAAAGTGAGTACCACGAACGACGCTCGTCCGAACAACTGAAATTGTTGGTTGGACACCCCTCTCTTCTATTTTTTCCTCCCACCACCCCCTTTTTTAGCACCCTTCCCATGTATCCACGCCCTATCCGCTTAATTCCTCAACTCCTGCCCTCTCGTCAACCCATCTCTCAATTGCCGCTGAATATCGGCCGACACCCAGAAAGATGTTGGTAAAACCTCTCTGATTAACAAACCTTCGAGGAGATAAGGATTCATGCCTAGTGAGAAGAATTTAGTGAACCTCGATGATGCATCGAAATGTATCAGGAATTTATAATAATCTTCCTACCAGCGAAACCATTCAGTTCAGACAACTGCGGGTCGTTGAATTCTCGAAAGCCCTTCATTTTTTCAGTCCCACAGCATGCCCATTAATTAAACCTCCGTGATTAATGCTATGTGCCACATTTTGCAGTCTGGCGGAATCCTTCAGGCCACTCGGTGTTCCCACCACCGTGACATCCGGCTGCACCAGCGACACGAGACCAGTCGTGGCCAGGGGCTTTTTATCCTCTCTCTCGTTCTCTCTATTTTATACTCTCAACTCTTCAGGAACGTCCCCTCGATGCGCTGAATAGCAGCGATGAGAAAAGCGTGGATCCCGACGTGGCATATCTCGAGATAGCCGTACACAACATCGCGTTGGCCATGGTCTCTCCGCCTGTCAAACATTACTTAATTTTGAAAAATTGCGTAAAACACGCGTACTTCTCTTGAATTGGCTTTTGGAGCTTTAACAGGCCAATCGGAGAAGACACATACGTAGCTGTGTATTCTTCTACCAGAAGTGTAAATGTGGTTGTATGTATGCCCACATAGTCCATACCTTTACGCTCCGGTATAGTCACTCTCTCGGGAAGCATAGCGTGCCGACGTGGCAACCAGGCTATACGAACCCTCCCTCGGATCATGCTGGCACGACGAGCCCTCTGCATCCCTGTATACGGCAAGGGGTGCTAGCATTCGCGTTCCCCTGCACACCCTCATCATATGTGTTCTGTTTTGCCTTGCGTTCCCCTCGTATTGCCACCACTTCCCAGCAAGCCCAACATCCAACACATTCAAGCATATCGGGGCAGCCTACCTACTTTTTCACCCACCCACACACGTCAATGCCTGAAAAATGCACGGCAATTTTTTATTTTTTAATGCGCTCTCGGTCGTCGTCTATGCGTGATGTAGCGCCCCGGGTTTCCGGAGAGGCATTGAGGCAACGTCCCCCACGACATCTCGCTATATTGCCATCCATAGCTCCTACCCTGCGTCTGCCACTCCATCCACCTGCCGACCTACTCGTTTTTTTGCTCTATCGATAATTTGTTTGGATAATTTCCAATGCTATTGATCTCGATGTATATTCTAGTAGAATTCAACGCGACTACTAGCATCGGACACGAAGCTGATTCAATGTGATGGTGAGTGGGCGACAAACAAGAGAACAGACAGAAAAAGAGATCGAAATGGCACCAGAAGCGGTGCACGCGGTAACGAGGATAAAAGCGTGTGAAGAATCGTGATCGTGAATTACTGACGTTTTGGTATCTATCCATCTACGAGATTTGATATATTTTCATACCAGTGCTGGGATGTATACCGCACATCCATCTCATATGAAGTGTGCATTTCAGCTGAATATGACATAGATACATTCCAAGACACTGAACGAGAATAAAGTATAAGATGTACTCAGCCTGATTCAGTAGTAAAAAGAGCCATCGTGAGAGAAGGACCGACTGGTTGAATTCAGTTCATCAGTATGGGCAGTATTTGGTAACGTTTACGAAAACGAGACACCTTCAAAAAGGATGAAACTCAAAAAAAAACTGTTTGCGATCATTGAGGCCATCCCACTTGGTCTGGACGCTTTGCCCGTAGAGTCAATGGGACGCCGTACGCGGTGTCCGCAATGGTAAAGGGATCGATGGATATGCTATGTACAAGACGTATAACGGTGAAAGGGTATACATCTGTTCTTTGGGGTTGTTTCTTGACTCCATTAAACTCCACAGGGACGAGACAGGCCACCGTACCACTGATTGAAACAGTAGTGGCGCTCTGAGGAACGTAAAAGGAGTAAGTTTTAATTAGCTTTATCAAATTACTGATGTAGCCGAGGCTGGTTAACGGTCTGCTAACTCCGCTGCCCTTTCTGGTAGCATAGTTATTAGAACTGAAGATATTGGAAGGAGAAAAGGTTAGTGTTGAGTCCTAAGAGAACCTGTCAACATTATCAAGAGCTCTGCACACAGACAAGTACTACATCCTCAGCCTCTCCTTATCCAAGTCCATGCTTGAAATATATGGTCATCAAGCGACTGATTATACGGTAATCTTAATGAAAAGTCAGCTTTGGCAAGTGACGAGAGGAGAATTCTATACTCCGTTAGAGAATTCACAATAGTTCCAAAGGACACACTGAGTCCCCGTTATCGTTGAATTATTAATGCTTTTAACTCTTTTAAGTCCTTTATTATATTCACGAACTATGTGTTGCATACTTATTTATATCATGAAACTCATAATCTCTTCTCTGTTGATTATGAGTGCAAAGGTTTAGTGATAAATACGAACAGGTGTATCACACACTATTGCCCGATGATCCTTATCGATACTTTAATCTCAAGGGGCTGGTCGCGTTGATATTGTTCATTATAGTTTTAATTCAGAAGCTTTCGTGTGCTGCAGCGCAATACCGAACATAAGTTTAGTCACTAAATCACCCACTTGGCTTATCCCGGAACGTTAAATGATCTCCGTAAGTCTTATCTAGAGAATAGACCGATACCTCGAAAACTTCAATATGGCTGCTTCAACTTCGAATCTGGAAAAATTCATCTTCATTCAACAAAAGCCAATGTTTTTAATGTTAAAAATCGGTTTAAAAAATAGAACCTTCTGGATATAGCTGTCAAACAGCAATGAAATATCATGGAATGCAGGAAAAAATCACGCCGATCTATCGATAGCTGTTTGTCGAAGAGTCGGAGTGCAAGAGAGAGAGAGAGAGAGAGAGAGAGAGTCCGTACTTATATGTGGGTGCACTTGATATACAGGGTAGCCGATTTATCTGAAGACATTGAAATATTTCGAAAACTACGCATCGGATCAAAAAAGTTCTGAATAAAATTGGTTCGCCTGGAAGGGGGTCATCTAATGATACCAAAGTAGATCCCTCACCCCTACCCTCTGGGGTGGGGGTGGGGGTAACTTTGAAATCGTAAAAGGGAACCCCTATTTTTTATTGCAGATTCGGATTCCTCATAAAAAATAAGTAACTTTTATCTGAAACATTTTTTTCGATTCGTGATAGATAGCGCTATAATCGCAAGGGACCTGATTTTTGCGAATATCTCGAGAAATTACACATCGGATCGAAAAAAGAAAAAACACATGTTTAATTTTTCAAAAAGCTATTCAGCGATACGAAACTCGATCCACCCTACCCCCCAACCCTACCCCCTGGGGTGGGGGTGGGAATTTCTCGAGATATTCGCAAAAATCAGGTTTCTTGCGATTACAGCGCCATCTATCACGAATCGAAAAAAAATGTTTTAGATAAAAGTTACTTATTTCTTATGGGGAATCCGAATCTGCAATAAAAAATAGGGGTTCCCATTTACGATTTCAAAGTTGCCCCCACCCCCACCCCAGAGGGTAGGGGTGAGGGGTCGACTTTGGTATCATTGGATGACCCCCTTCCAGGCGAACAAATTTTATTGAGAACTTTTTTTGATCCGATGTGTAGTTTTCGAAATATTTCAATGTCTTCAGATAAATCGGCCACCCTGTATACAATTAAAAAATCAAAGAAGGTGAAAGAGGAAAAATCTAAAAAAGCGTATCACTCTTGCAAAGCAAGTATATATGTGCAGTGCATGTTTTGCCTCATTGGATATAATTATACCATAAAAATATATACGGAGGGAGAAATATACCATGTGTATGAATCCTACCAACAACGCAAATTTTTTACTCTTCTAGTTACGGGTTTCAGTACTGAATGTATACACGTTACATCTCTCCCTGTATGTAAAGATTATGCGGCACATAATGCTGCAGGGTTCTGTACCTTGTTCAACGAGACACCTGCCTTATTCACTCGCAAATAAATATTGTAAAAATAATACCTAATGCTGACGGAATGCAGTTTCGGAGAGAAACCTGGGCAATTAGCGACCTGGGAACGATGACAGGAGCGAAAAATTCGATTACGGTATTTTAGTAGAACGCCACCAGTCTGTCTGAGCATGCGAGAGGCAGACGCTTCTTCATCTTCTTCAAGCGACATGTGCTACACGTTGCAACGGCTAAGGATGAAATTATTAGATGTCGGAATGGTAATTCATCAAAAATGATCAGCGATGCAGCTGCCCGTATCCTACAAGAAAAATGATTCTATTATTTTTTAATATCATTCTTATGGTACTAGTATGTTATGTTTGCTCATACGCTACGCACCCTTACATCAGAGCTCTAATTTTAATCAATTTTCGCGATTTAAAAATAAATTTTACGTGCGTCATAACAGTTAAAACGATACCATTATGTTAAACAGTATAGGCTCTTTGAAGTTTTTTCAACACATGTATTCTAGCAATTTTGTTATAAAAAGTCTCGAAAGATTATATTATCAAAATGTTCAATTGTTATCTCTTTTTTTTTTAACGATCACGGTGGCGGAATTATTACTAACTCAAGGTGATCTTTTAAACGCCATATAGCTTATATGCAGAAGCCGTTGATATTATAAAAATCTCAAAAGTTAAATGATATATCAATTTAAACGAAATTGGTTAAAATTATACTAACTTATCAATCACCTGCCATTTTAAAGGTCTTTACTTGCTGAAATAAAGTCTCACTTAAGACGGCGAGGTAATTCGTTATTGAATTTTAAAATTCGAAAAATTTTAGGTAAAAACAAATTTTCAAAAATGTATGCAAAACACGAATCAAAATACATAAGTGTTTTGCATACTTTTTCAATAACTTGTTTTTACCTGAAATTTGTCGAATTAAAAAATATATGAAAGCATGTTTCGCATATGCGTATAGTACTGCGGGCCCTTGCGCACTTACAGCATAAAGCGTTTCACAGTCGTAATTGAATGTTGGGCCTCGATGCAAATAATATCACACCAAAAATCTTATTCCGAACATAGTTAATGTCCTTTTTTGAAGAATTAATTTAAAAGGTTCTATGGAAAAAAAGAAATAACGGTACACCAGGTCTAAGGTCAAACATCACATCTGAATATATAATAATATATAATATACGAGGGTCAATCGATAAATAGTCAGCCTTGCGCTATCTGTTGGTCGAGGAAAAAAATCAATAGCGACGTTTAGTAGTGCCATCCTTCACATGACTGTTGTCAAAGTTTCAGCTCGCTGCGATGTTTAGTTTGCATTTGACAGCCATCGAAAGACAAACAACTTTTGTGTTTTTACAAAAATGGAAAAAATTGAGTATCGTGCAGTGATTCGATTTTTGTTTTTGAAAAAGAAAACGAACAATGAAATCAAAGCGGAGCTAGACGAAGTTTAAATGGAGTTTGCACCTTCGTTATCAACCATTAAATATTGGACAGCTGAATTTAAACGCGGTCGTACGGGCTTTGTTGACGATGAACGTCCAGGTCGTCCAAATGAGGTCGTCATACCAGAAACAATTGAAAAAGTCCACGATATGGTGTTAAATGATCGGAGACTAAAAGTGCGTGAGATTGCAGAGGCCACAGGCATATCATATGGCTCAGTGATTTCAATCCTGAGTGATCGTTGGGTATGAAAAAGTTATCCGCAAGATGGGTGCCGCGTTTGCTCACTGTCGACCATAAAAGAGGACGTGTAGTTGATTCAAAGGCGTCTTTGGCGATCTATAAGCGTGATCCTGTTGAGTTTTTGCGTCGTTACGTAACAGTGGACGAAACATGGATCCATCGCTATACACTAGAGACAAAGGAACAATCGAAACAATGGACTTCACCGACCGAACGTGCTCCGTAGAAGGCGAAGACGGTACCATCGGCCGGTATGGTCATGGCCACAGTTTTTTGGGATACACGCGGCATAATCTACATCGATACCTTCCGCCGAAAAAAACGATTAATGGCGAATACTATGCAGCCGTACTGACCCGATTCAACGACGAATTGAAGAAAAAACGTTCACATTTGGCGAAGGAAAAAGTGCTCTTCCATCAAGACAATGTACGCGTTCACACGTGCCCAGTTGCCATGGCCAAAATTCATGAATTTAAATACGAATTGCTTTCGCATCCACCGTATTCTTCAGATTTGGCCCCCTTCGACTACTTTATGTTTCCAAACCTGAAAAAATGGCTTGGCGGAAAGAGATTTGCTTCCAGAGATGACCTCATCGCCGAAACAGAGATCTATTTTGAGGACCTTCTGAAATCGTATTGTTCGGAGGGCATCAAAAAATTGGAAAATCGTTGGAATAAGTGTATCGAGCTAAAAGGAGATTGTGTTGAAAAATAAAAAGATTTTTGTCCAAAAAACGCGATTTTCTTTACCAAGCCGACTATTTATTGATCGACCTCGTATAATCTCTATTAATAAAATCTCTGTATTTTTTCCCACGTTGCTTATAACTAGTTCAACATTTATCCATGAATGATCTATTATCTTCGGTGTGTCATACACTTTACAGTTCACCTTATCGTTTGCAAATACTATATCTATCAAAGTTTTACTATCTTTCGTAACTCTCGCAGGTTTATCGATATATTGTTTCATACCTAAGTATGACAATTCTGTTGTTAACTTTTTTGTATAAAACGAATCCTTCCTTAAATATATATTAAAATCTCTTACTATTATGCATTGTTCTTTCACTGACAATAGGTCCATTATATCCTCTAAGAATCGTATGAAGTCGCCGTCTGATGCACTCGGTGAGTAGTACACAATAGCTACCACACCTCTGAATACCTTATCTCTCACTTCTATCGCTATACACCAACAGTTAGATATTATCTTTTTCCTTAATATCACTTCATATTTAACCCTTTGCACTCCGTTGTCGCCGTATTTGCGACATTAAAGCCTCTATGCCCTACTAGGCTGGAGTGCAAAGGGTTAATATTGTTTCTTATATATAACATTACTCCCCCTGTGTTTCTATTTTCCGAATCACATCTAGTGGCACTATAACATGGCACGTTGACGTCATTGTCTTAAATATCTGATGTCAGCCTAGTCTCCGATAGAGCCAGTAGTGCCGGGTTCATTCTCTTCATAATCTGTTCATGGATTTCACCCTGATGTACCATCACACTCTGGGTATTTATGTACATAATTACCTCTTTGCGTAATTGCTAGTTGTTGGAATTCCAGCCTGTTCTTTTTTTTTCTCCACTATTGCTCTGATGTACGTTGGACACTCCATACTCAGAGCGTCATGTTCATCATTTACCTTCAGAATGTACGTCTTATTTTTGTACACACAATTTATACATTTCCATTTAACCCCAGCATTTAGAGCATCTTCTCATACTGTAACGGTTAAGTACCATGCATTTTTTGCATCCAATATTTATTTTTCCTCTTCTGAGTATCAATTCATGTAGGAGAACGTTAACGTAAAAACGAAATGTAGTGAGAAAACGGTGATCGAGGACACTCCTGTCGTCATCTGTGTTCTCATCGTTGGCGCAGTTGTCATATTCCCTCTACCCATGGTCGCTGCAATTTAAATAAACAAATTATAAATATTCGCTCGCGCGAATCCATTCCGGCATGAATAATCATTACTAGGTAGACTACAGTAGAAAGAGCCCTAGCGATTCGATTGATTACATTTTTTAATAATTCATTCGCGTTCGCTCTTCAGCCTCTTTCTTGCTTTCTCTTTCTCTACCCCCCCCCCCCCCTACTATATCGCTTCCACTACCCACCGTGAGTCAAGCCAGCGATGCGAGCCTTCAACCCCTTTAATATATTTTCAAATTACATTTTTAATTGACGCAACAAATGAATTATCGATTGCGCTTTGAATCGTGCTGTACGGTGGAATGACACTGGCAAAACGAGTGCGTCGACGTCACAGAGATGTAATTCGTATATTCTGCTGCTCATACTGCCGTTCGAACGGAAACTTTGAATATTTTCTACTCGAATGTCATATTGTCGGACAGACAAACTCTGTTCATGTCTCTCTGTTTAATTCACAGGAAAAAATATGACATATCTGCCGAGATCCAGAGTATACAATGTGACGAGATGCCGATCTAAACAATTTTTGTTCATGAAATATCGATTTGACACCGCCTGAAAATGTAGGTACACCAGAGCACGTGGAATTAGTAGATGTTCTGATAAAATGGTACAAGTGGCAGTCATACCTGAGCGGGGTATAGATCGAGAATTAGATGCTGTGTGACACCGACACACGCTTTCTCGAACTTTTTATGGACGTGCAGGACGTTAGTTTCAGGTTTACCGGTCTTGGAACGAGCATAGGTATGTCTAGTTAACGTTACATAGTTGATTACCTTTCTAATCAATACAATGGTTGCAATCAGCCTGCTGCTGGTTTGCTCAACTACTAATACTACTCCTAGATACAGTGTTGCTGGAACAGTACCAGCATCAGCGGGAATGCACCCCCGCGTTGACATAGGAGGTGTCGATACATAACTTGTTTTTCCACGGAACTCTACGTCTTAACCCACTATGTTCATGCGCGTACTATACGTCTAATTTATAAGAGCCGACCTTACAGCATGTGTGCTAAACGAAGAGAAGGATCTTGTTATAATTACCAAATTTTATACACTAAACTCAGTTTATTCTGTCATTGTGGCGTATATTTCCATACGCATCTATGACCTTAATATGCCGTGACTTATTTTGTGAATATTGTAAATTCTATAATACTTATTATAACATACACTCGTAAACGTATAGAGGACACCACGAAACTATTGTGGCGACTTGTAAGGAATATTATTTTGTGATACGCACTGCCGGAATGTAATTTGTTTGGAAAAATGAAAAGTGACCGATAGTTCTCGGATCACCTCCAAATTATGCAAAATATAGCTAATTTGATTGTTCTTAGTGATAGTTATTAATGAGTCGCTGCGTATTGTAACAATTTTTTAACTCCTAGCTATCGTTCCAAATAGTGTGCGAATATTCGATTTACGCTTGTCGGTGAACAACATTGTACGCAAATTTGTGCCTCCGGGTGCTTATCTCACCAGCCTCGTAACATTTAGCAAGCCAAAATTTAGATCGAAATATCTGACATATTGACTTTGGAATCGGTGTTCGCGATCTAAATATCCCTCTCATGTTTTCGTCTGCTATCACGGTAGACTATTGTCTTCGATGCAGCTATTGTGGAGGAATAGTACAAGAAAAACATGTATCCGGCTTGATCGGTCTTAGTGTGCTCGTCGTCAGATAGTAGATATGCAGTGAGGTAGGTCGTGGATGGGTTAAGCAAACTTAATCCCGGATATATAATATCTCGAAGAGCATTCGGAGTAATCACATCTGCGGACATTTTCTTTCTTTTCAATATTCATGGATAATATTATATAAAGGGTGGTTAAATTGTAAGGGCCGATGTTGAATGTGAACCACACCTAAATGTCAAGTTTTTTTCTGCATTTCATTTGACATTTCTCAATTTCAGACTAACTCAATTTGAACCCTGGAAAGATACACAATCGAGCAACGCGTTAAAGTTATTCAGGCTTATTATGAAAATGGGCGTTCAAATCAAAATGCATATCGTGCACTTCGTGATTTTTTCGGTCAATTTAATCGTCCAAATGTGCGTACAATCGGAAAAATCGTGCAAAAATTTGAGCAAACCGGGTCTGTAGGAGATATTAAAACACCAGTGCATGCTCGTACAGCTCGTACTGCAGAAAATATTGCTGCTGTTCGCGATAGTGTGGCTGAAGAGCCGTCCACCTCAACTCGTCGTCGTGCCCAACAATTGCACCTCTCACGCTCGTCGTTGATGAACATTATGCATAAAGACTTGCATTTACACGCTTATAAGGTGCAATTGACTCAAGAACTAAAGCCTCTTGACCATTCCAAACGTCGTCAATGGTCAGAATGGTGGCAAGAAATGGCAACAGTGGATGATCAATTTTCGAAGAAAATCATCTTCAGTGATGAGGCACATTTTCACCTCAGTGGATTCATCAATAAGCAGAATTGCCGCATTTGGGCGAATCATAATCCAAGAGTGATTGTCGAAAAACCAATGCACCCACAAAGAGTGACTGTTTGGTGCGGTTTATGGGCTGGCGGCATCATCGGGCCGTATTTTTTCCAAAATGAGGCCGGTCAGGCAGTTACTATGAATGGTGTTCGCTATCGTGAGATGATAACGAACTTTTTATGGCCCGAATTGGAAGATATGGATGTGGGCGATATGTGGTTTCAACAGGACGGTGCCACTTGCCACACAGCTAACGAAACAATGGCTCTTTTGCGCGACAAATTCAATGACCGTGTTATCTCACGTGGTGGCGATGTCAATTGGCCGCCAAGATCATGTGATTTGACACCGTTGGACTTCTTTCTTTGGGGTTATTTGAAAGAAAAGGTATACGTCGATAAGCCAGCAACAATTCAAGAGCTAAAGGATGAGATAATTCGGCACATTAACGGCATAGAACCTCAATTATGCCTAAGCGTCATCGAAAATTTGGACCATCGGATGGAGGTGTGCTGCCAAGGTCGCGGCGGCCATTTGGCCGATATTTTGTTCCATACATAATTGAACCATACCATATTATCATAATAAAAAGAATTGACAATAATTTCCTAAATAATTTGTGTTTTATTCAAAATCAACATCGGCCCTGAAAATTTAACCACCCTTTATAATACTTTATAACTATCCATTGTTAAAAATATTGTTTTCCGAAATTAATAATTAGTTTTCACAGTAATTCTACTAAACATTACAGACGTTCTGTAGACAGCAGTGCTTATCAAACTAGGCAGCGATTTTCCTCATACCCTATTGTACACACCAACAAATCGTTTTCAATAATATCACACCGTGGTTGAGCTATTTTTATAACCTTGATAGCTAATCCCTTGGACTTTGACAATGTTTCGCATACAGTATTGTATACAAGAATAAATCTTTTTCAAAAATACTGTATGAAAATTGTTGTCACATTGGCAGATTGAACCAAGTTTACAACATTGTATAAGAGTCCCCATACTTTAATGGTAGCCGTTCCCAGAAAACTCTTTTCGCGGGGGAACATCGGGCTGGTACGAGATTTCAATATGTTTCGACGAAGCAATTGCACCCCCGGGGATGAAGAGAAAGTTCTAGTCCCGAGTAAACAACATGTGTTCGAAAGTATTCACGGCCTTTGAAAGTTCCGTGTAATGACGAATTTTGTATTCGGGACGGTTTCTTATTTTTTGTTCAAAGTATTCAATTTTTAAACATTTCACCATTAAACTTGCCCAATTTCTAATTGTATCACTGAATGTCCCAATTGTTGACAATTCAAACAATGTCAAAAAATATGAACAAAAATGAATTGCTAACTAAATCCTGCATGATTTTAAACTAATGTTAGACTAAACCATTCACAACAAATGTTTTTTAACAAAAAAATGTTACCAATGAAACGAACACATTTGGTCTGAGGCATATATTTATTTAATTAAAGAGGATCAGAGAGGAATGAATCAAGATATGCGAGGGATAGATTGAAAGAAATCTTCTTTCCAGACCAAACGTTAATGCAAGGTACATATTCAACCTAAAGTAAGTTCCGTACTGTATGAGTTAAAATACGGTACTTATTTTAGATTTATATACGAAAAATATATATATAGACGGCGTTGGGATATTTTTCCTCGCTATATTTCTGTTTCTCATCTCGTATAATAAGTTACATTGAGAATGGTGTGTGGGAGAGTAAGAGAAGTCGTTGAGGCATAAGCCAGAATGTGCGGACAAACGTTGACTGGGGACAATTCGAATCCCATATCTTCCGCTCTGATGGAATTCGTCTCAATATTCGAGATGACCAGGAGCCAAGGGATATAGATGACAAGTGAGAGGACGGAGGTCTTGGATGTGCGAGCTCACGCTTCGTTGCCACCTCAAGACATATTAGATTGGGAGTCTCATATTGCTTCACACACAGCGCAGTAGTAACTGCCGATGGAAGGAGTTCGAATTGAGAACCGCTCGATCTACGCCTCTTGCATCCAGGTTTATCCATATGCGCTTTCATCCCTCGTGTAATAATATCCATTGGTCAGTAGCTCGGCAACTTCGTCAGATGAGATTCCGGCTGTTACGCATACCTCTATAGATGATTTTCTATCGAGGGAAACGATATTATTCCAATGAAGATGCACTGTCCGCATGAGACGTGGACACCGGGTATCGATGCCCCCACACGTATGTATATATAATATGTACAGGCACTGCTCGCATCACTCAATGACTTTATTGAATGGTACACATCGGTCGGCGCTTTCATGCAAGTGTATTCGCGGCTTAACGCAAACATTGGGGAAACAAACCGCAAACAGATAGCTAGTAACCACGTACAGGCTTTCAGCGAGCTTGATGACCAGTTTTTCTAATTTCATTATGTGGGGATGTATGTTGGGATCCAGATACAATTATGTTTGTACGAAGAAATAACTATTGATTGTTAGTCCATTATTATCATAACTGAAAATATTTAATGTTACCATGCAAATAGTTGCACCGTTTTGTAATAAGTAGTTGCCAAGACTACCACGATTTTTTAAGTGAACTATATTTTTCTCTCCATGTATTGCGTACTCTCAGTACCTTAATATTGACTATACAACTATTGGAAAATAGTTGATTTGGTGATAGCTATAAATTATCTGCTGCATGATGTTTTTATCTATGCTATGGGTAAACTTTTCTTTTTTACCCATGCTGTGTACGAAAACTGTTCCGAGTGTTTTCTTGCTCGCAGTCGATTGTTAAGAAGTAATAAATAGTGTATATGATGTAAGATAAGATGTATATGATATAATCAGTCAGATGTATTAGTTATTTCAGTAAAGTGCGACGAGTGTCGCTGGCAGATAGAAATTAATTTTTTCTTTTTTTTCTGTAGCGTTTTTCTCTAGAACATATTTTTCACGTTGACAGAATCGATACCTCGAAAAATAAGTGTCGGATCGATTTACAATTTGGCACGAATATTCAGTTATTCCCGAAACATGTACAGAACGTATATTTTATTTTTATTTCAGCATTTCCGGTGCATCTCCCGACCAATCGCTTTAATGAGTGGCGAATGCATCGGCATAAAAGCTTCGCAGGCATGATTACGCCATTTGTTAGTATCTCGAAATTGTAACTGCTATCGTTTACAGCATCAGATATTCTATGCATATCCATTTTAGGTCCTTAACGTAAAAGATATATCCCGTATATCCTATAGATATTTTTTCTCCATACTGTAACGGTATTTAACGTTATCATTCCCCTTAAAGGGTTCTAGTTCGGACTCGAGCAGGGAGGAAATTAATTCAGGCTTCAGTATCGGCTAAAAGTAGGGTTTATTTGACAACTATTATAATTTATAC